>VWZW01002579.1:0-21361 GCA_013397115.1 Edolisoma coerulescens
CCCCGTCACCGCCGCAGCGCTTGGGCAGGTGCTGGGGGTCTGCAGCACCCTGGAGTGCCAGGCCATGCTGGGCGAGCACCCTCGGGACCCCCCCAGGTCTCACTCCTGACCGAGCTCCTCTGCCGTGACCCCGCAACACTGGAGCCATGCTGGCCCCCAATGGCTCCATGGTGACCCTTGGTCCCCTCCTCGCCAGCATCGAGATGGGGCTGAGGTCTGGAGGATTTGGGTGACCCTTCCCAAACCTCAACCGCCCGCCAGTCCTCTCTTCACTGTCACCATCGCTGAGGCTTGGGGGACATCTTTCCTGGTGACAACAATGGGACCATGCTGGGACCCAGTGGCTGCAGGGATGACATGGAGAACTCCCAAAATTACACCTTGCAGGGCCTCCCGTCCCCTGTCCCTGATGCTGTGGCCATCAGGGCCATGGATGGGGTGGTCTTGGGGGTGCGACTGGCCCGGGAGCCCCTCCTGCTGGCCAAGCTGCTCCAAGGCTACTGCGGGACCAGCAATGGCTCAGAAATGGGGAGACCCCCCAGCAGTTACCGGCACTGGGATTTTGGGGCTCTGGTGGGGCCAGGATGGCTGGAGAAGGAGGAGACAAAAGCAGGTCTTGGGGGTGTTGTGGGTGCTGTCTCCCACCTGGCAGCTCCTGAGGGATGTGAGGACACAGCAGGTGGCGGCCGTGGCTCATCAGGTGTCACAGGAGTTCAATGAGCGCTACATGGGTATGGGCAGGGGATGTCACCCCCTAAATGGGGTTGTCACCACACAAATGGGGGTTGTCAGTGCACAAATGGGATGGGAGGGTATGGGAGGGGACCACAGCTGAGTGGAGTGGGGTCACTCTTGTGGATAGGCACTGAGAGATAATGGCAGGGACAGGTGCCTTGGTGTGGTGGGACATCTTTGGGTCCCCTGGATGGCCACCACCATGCTGCCTGGGTGGACACCACTGTGTCCCCTTGATGACTGTCACCATGTCCTCTGTATGGACACCACTCTGTCTCCTGGATGGACACCACTCTGTCCCCTGGATGGTGGTCCCTGGGTGGCCATCACCATGTCTCCATGGCCAACACTGTTGTGTCTCCTGGCCACCTCATGTCCCAGCCAGAGGACACCCTGAGCAGCCCCTCCCTGTCCCCTCAGTAACTCCCAGGAGGACCCTCCCACATCCAGGCTGAGGGTCCCTCAGGTGTCCCCACGTGTCCCCAAGGACCCATTGAGCCCCTTGTCCCCACGTGGACTCTGCCATGTCCCCAAGGGCTCAGGGGACACACGGAGCCCCTTGCCCCTGCAGAGTGCCTGGCCATCGTGCCCCACCGCATGTGAGGGGCCCATCCCTACTGGGGCACCCTGTAATTGCTGCGGCTCCTGCTGGGCTCCACGTTCCTGCACCACACCCTGGTGCTGGCGTGGCCATGATGGAGCTTCCACGCCTGTGCCCGTGCCACGAGGGACAGGCAGAGCTGCCACCAGGACACCCACACCTGGGACAACATTGGCTGCAGGTCCCTGTCACTCCCCGAGGGACCCGTCGCCTCCCAAGGTCCCCACCACCCTCTGCGGTCCCTGTCACCCCTGTGGTCCCTGTCACCCACCGTAGTCCCCATCACTGTCCCCTTGTAGTCCCCACCATTGTCCCCCTACTGTCCCTATCACTGTCCCACCGTGGTCCCTGTCACTCTCTGTGGTCCCTTTTGCCCCCCATGGTCCCCATCACTGTCCCCTCACAGTCCTCATCATTGTCCTCCCACTGTCCCCATAACCCCCCACTGTCCCCATCCCTGTCCCTTTGCAGTCCCCACCACTGTCCCCCCATGGTCCCCACCACTGTCCCTGTTGGGTCCTTGCAGCTTCGTGGTGGGCTCAGACTGATACCTGTACGAGGGTCGGGGATGGCACTGGGTCGGTGCCCACACCAAGGACTACAATACCAAAGGCTTGGGCATTGGCATCATCCGGGACTTCTCGGCCACCCCGCTGGACCCCGACACCGTGGCCCTGGTGCAGAGTGAGCTCCTGCCCTGGGCCATCCTCTCTGGCCCCGTCCGGCCGGACTTCACCCTGTGTGGCCACCGCCAGCTCAGCCACACCAGCTGCCCTGGCAATGCCTTCTTCCAGGAGATCCAGAGCTGGCCCAGCTTCCAGGGGACACCGGTGTCTCCAGGGCTTGGGGTGGGTGTCCCAGTGGGGTTGGTGGGAGGGATTTTGGGGTGATGGTGCTGGGACTGACTGTGCCCTGTGCCGTGCTCCATGGTCACGTCCCATGCCGTGTCCCATGTCCTGTGCCATGTCCTATGCCCCGTGTCCCGTGCCACACTCCACAGTCATGTCCCATGTCCCTGTGCTCTCCAGCCATGTCCCATGTCCTGTGTCATGTCCTGTGTCCTGTGCCATGCTCCAAGGTCATGTCCCAACCCACGGCATGCCCTGTGTCCTGTGCCATGTCCCACGCCATGCCCCAGACCCCACACCAAGCCATGCATGGCTGCCTCGTTCTGTCACCGTCACCATCCCCGTCACTGTCCCCATCACTGCTTCCTTCCTGCTGCTGCATTGGCCATTCCCCAGGTTAAAACCCTCGGCTTCCTCCAGGGCTGGTGTGGCATCGCCCGGCCCTGGACCCCACTGGTGGCTGCCCTGTGTCCCCCAAGGTGGGGGGTGACACTGGCACACACCTGGTATTGGGGCTGGCAGTGGGGCTGGCACCCCCCTGGGACCGGGTGGGGACTGTCCTGGATCAGTGCTTGGCATCGCAGCACCAGGCCTGGGAACTGGGACTGGGGCTGGAGTGTGGGGCTGGACACTGAGGCTGGGCTGTGGGCAGTGGGACTGGCCACCAGTACGGGGCACTGACACTGGGGACTGGACAGTTGGACTGGACAGTGGGGATGGGCACTGAGGCTGGACGCTGGCACTGGACATCAGCAATAGGCACCGGGGCTGGACACTGGGAATGGACATTGGGACTGGGCACCAGTACTGGGCAGTGAGGCTGGACACTAAGACTGGACATTGAGGCTGGACACTGGGGCTGGGCATCTGCACTGGGCACTGGCACTGGCACTGGGTGCTGGGGCTGGACATTGGCACTGGGCACCAGCACTGGGCACTGAACCAGGAGCAGGATCTCTGCCCCTTCTCCTTTGTCCCACTGAGTCCCCCTTTGCCTACCCAAAGCTTGGCTGCACCAGATCCCGGCAGGATTTGGCACCTTTGGGAGGTGTTTCCCAGGGGATGAGGGGTGGTCTGGGGGTACTGGGTGTGCTGACTCTGGACCCCCCAGACCCAGACGAGAGGACCCCCTGGGGGGCTGCCAGAAGCCCTAAAATGAGACTCCCCCGACCTCCCAGTTCAGCAACATCAAGGTGGGCACCCCCTGCCCTGATCCCAGCCCCCCAAGGGTGCTGGCCCCGGGGGTGACGTGGAGCTGTCCCTGTCCCCTCCTCCAGGCGCTGTTGTGGAAGAGGCTTCTTTGGGAGAGGAAAAGTTGCAGCGGCACCAAAGTTCACAGAATCATAGAATTAACCAGGTTGGAGAAAACCTTTGAGATCAAGTCCAACCTATGACCTAACATCCCCTTATCAACTAAACCATGGCACTGAGTGCCACATCCAGTCTTTTTTTATACACCTCCAAGAACGGTGACTCTACCACCACCCCCCTGGGCAGCCCATTCCAGTGCCCAATCACTATTGCAGTGAAGAATTTTTTACTAATGTCCAGCTTAAACTTCTCCTGGCACAGCTGAAGACTGTGTCCTCTCGTTCCGTCAGTGATTGCCTGGGAGAAGGGACCAGCTCCCACCTGACTACAACCTCCTTTCCGGGAGCTGTAGACAGTGATACAGTTGAGACAGCCGTGATGGTCCTGACGGCGAGAGTCGAGGGACGGCAGGGTGGGAGGGGTCCCAGTGACACTCTTGTCCCCGCACAGTCCCTGTTTGGGGGTCCTGGTGACACTGCTGTCCCTGCAGGGTCCCCACCAGAGCCATTTGGAGGGGTGGGTGGGTGCTGGGGCAGTCCTGGTGACACTCCTGTCCCTGCAGGGTCCCCACAGGAGCAGTTTGGGGGGGTTCTGTTGACACTGTTGTGTCTGCAGGGCCCCTCTGAGTGCAGCCAACGGGAGAGTTCCCGGCTCGCAGGGGCCCCACTCACAGGGACTTTGCTGCTCACCGCTGCTGCGGCCCAGCACAGCTCCAAGGGGCTCCTTTGGCACCCCTGCTTAGGGGGCCCCAAGGGATGGCCTTTGGTCACAGCAAGGTTTCATCCTGGCCCCGCTTTGGGCTGGCAGCTTTCTCTGAAAGTGTGAGAACGAGAATGTGATGCCGCTCAGGCAAAAGCAAATGTCAAAGTTTGTTAGAAAAAAAACAAAAGCAGGAGCACATTAGAACACAGGAGTTCCTGGGAGCACACAGTGTTTCTGAGAAGCTCCAGAGCAGCTCAGCCCAGGTGGGGTTCATCAAGGCCGAGGCCTAACCAGCATTTCCCACATCATGGTGAGGCCTGAAAAATGGGGAGGAGGGGGGCATGGAGCACGACAGATTTAAAGTTACTTTGAGAAGTATTGTCTCCTCATATTCATTATGATCCAGAGTGTGTGTGCCTCAAATTGGCAGGGAATTTCTTTTCTCAGCATTGATGCCACCCTCAGGCTTTCCCAAATGAGCTGGCAGTAAAATTTACAGGTATAATCTGAGCACGTGTGACCTCTCAAGTGGCTCTTGGCCTCTTCCTCTCCTCCTCTGTTTCTGACTTGCACAACTGAGGTGGAAGTAAGTGACACTGTAAACACAGAAACAGGTTAAACTGGTTTTCTGGCCGGTGAGATGGGAGGACAGAGATATTTGATAACTACTCATGAAAATCTGAGCTGCATCGTGTGATCTTGGCTTTGCAATAGTTGGGAGGAAAGTGGGGGCAAAAGTGGCCACCCCCGGGCCCTCAGGAACCATCAGCAGCCGGCTTGGGCTGGACGCTCGACAGCTGCTCTGCCTCCGAGTGGTACCAGTCCCCTAAATCGTACTCCTTTATTTTTCACCATCAGGCCCTACCGAAACACTTTTTAAAATTTTTTTTTCCTGTTGCAGCCGCAGCAGCCCCGCCGCGCTCCCGGCGAGCCGCCTCCCTTCGCTCCGCCTGCGGCGCCGCGGCCCCCAGAGCCCTCAGAGCCCTCAGAGCCCCCAGGCACAGCCCGGCCGGCGGGGACCGCGCCGTGGGGGGNGTGGCGGCAGAGCCCGGCCCCAAGCCGCCGGCCCTGGCCCAAGTTCCCCCGCCCGCCGCGAGAGCGCGGGGCCGGCGCCCTTGGCCGGCTTTCGGCTTTGCTTCTGCGAGGTCAGAGGAGGTGATTTTGTGTTTCTGTTGCGGGGTATTTTGTTTTTCGGCACGGGAGGCGGAGGTGCGGGTATGGGGAGGGGTCTTAGAGGGGAGTGTGGTAGTTGTTTGTTTCTCTTTTCCGCGACCCCCCACGCCGCTTTTTCTTTTGGATTTCTTTTCTTACTTCCGTTTTCCCCCGGCTCCCCACGCCGCTTTTTCTTTTGGATTTCTTTTCTTACTTCCGTTTTCCCCCGGCTCCCCGCGCCGCCTTTCAGGGCCCGCGCGCGGTCGGGGCCGCCCCGCCCTCCCCGCTCGGGCTCGGCGGTGGCGCGGAGCACCACGGGAAAGGCTTTTCCCGCCGCCGCCCGGGGGCCTCAGGCGCGGTTGGCGGCGGGAGCGGGAGCGGGAGCGGGGGAGGCTGCGCGGGGGCGGCGAGCGCGTTGGGCGAGCAGGGGGAGCCGGGCACGGCTGAGGCTGGGCACGGGCTGCGGGTGGTGGCGGGGGGCTGCGTGGTGTCTCTTTGCGAAAAGATTTCTGTGTGGGTCGCTTGGAGTCTTTTTGTTTTATGGCGTTTCTCCCACGCTCCCCCGGCTTCTTCGACCCGCGGCGGGGGCGAGCAGGAGCGCAGCGGGGCGAGGGAGTGATGCAGAACTGAAGGCGAGGGGCGCGGCGGGTTCAGAGACCCGGGCCCCGGGCTTAGACAGCTCACGCTGCTGCCTGTCCGGGGACGGGGCGGGGGGCAGGAAGTCCGGCGGCTCCTAAAGACTCCCTCCTTCCCTCCCCGGGGGCAGTGCGCCGTGGTGAGGCGCAGGGGAGGGGGTGTGGCGGTGGTGGTGGTGAGGGACAGGGGAGGAAGAATAAAGAGCCCTCTTATGTCACCGTAGCGTACCTGTGACTGTTCTTGACCTCTCTTTAGCAGCCCAGAGTCTTCTAGGATGTGACCATGGAGCACCTGTCACTGCCAGTGATCTCACGGCTCCTTAGAAGCCCCAGAGAGCCCTGCGATGTTACCATGGAAGCCGTGTGAGTGCAGGTGAGCTCGGGGCTCTTTAGAAACCTGGCTCCCTGTGGGATGTGAGGATGGAAGCCCTGGGAGGGCCTTTGACCTGACTGCTCTTTAGCAGTCTAGAGAAACCTGGGATGTCCCCATGTAGCTGTTGTCACTGTCAGAGACATCAGAGCTCCTTGGCAGCCTAGAGACTCAGGGGATGTCAGCAGAGAGCTGCTGTCATTGCCTGTGACCTCACTGTTCTTTAGGAGCGTAGTGGCCACTGGCATGTCACAATGGAACCCCTCTGAGTGCCTGTGACAAAGTACTTCTTTAGCAGCCTGGAGAGCCCTGGGATGTCCCTCTGGAGTCCCTGTAATAGCGTGTGACCTCATGGTTCTTTTGCAGCCTTCAACACCTTTGGAATGTCACTGTAGGGCCGCTGTGAGTGCCTGTGACATTACAGCTTTTTAGCAGCATGGAGACTTCTAGGATGATACTGTGGAACCCCTGTGAGAGCCTGTGACAACACAGCTGCTTCACAGCCTAGAGACACTTGCGATGTCACAACTGAGACCCTGTTAGAGCCTGTGAGCTCAATGCACTTTGGTAAATTGGAGACTCCTGGGATGTCCCCATGGATCCCCTGGGATTGCCCACGACCTCAGTGTTCTTTAGGAGCATAGAGACCACTGGGATGTCCCCATGGAACCCCTGGGATTGCCCACGACCTCAGTGTTCTTTAGGAGCATAGAGAACACTGGGATGTCAGCACAGAACCTCAGTGAGTGCCTGTGCCAAATGGGCTCCTGAGCACATAGAGACTGTAGTGTTCTCACCATGCAGCCACTGTGACTGCCCATGATGACCTCTCAAGTCTGTGGAAGATTTAAGAGCCCTGGCATGTTACCATGGAGGCCCTGTGACCTCATTGCTCTTCAGCAGCTCAGAGAGACATGAGATGTCACCGTGGATGTCCTGTGCCTGTCTGCAGTCTCTCTACTTCTGAGCAGGCTGGAGCCAACTCTGATGTGACCATGGATTGGAGTGGGGGGATGGTGGTTCAGGGAGCTAAGGGCAGGGGGGAGGAACGTGTGGCAGGGCTTGCTGGGACCTGCTCAGGCACTGAGTCAGCGGGGACAGCATCGGAACCCAGGCCGGGGAAACAGTCATGTCCCCCACTGGCCAAGTCCGGTCACAGGAAGCAGGTCTGCCCTCCGCTGGGACGAGAGGCCACGTCTCCCCACTGGGACGGGACCAGGTGTACCCCCTGTCCCCAGCATGCCAAGTGTGGTCATGGAAGGCCAGATCTACCCACTGGGGTCTCAGACATGGTCTGCCTGCTGCCGGTATGGGAGGCCTTCCCTCCTCTAGCCAGGAGGCCAGGTCTGCTCACCAAATCGATCAGAGTAGTGGTATTTCACTGACGGCTGGGACTCTGGCAGGGGGTCACCCCACACGGCCGAGTGTGCACCAGGCCTCCCACTTATTCTGCACCTCTCATGTCTCTTCAGAGCGCCAGACCAAAGTCAAGCTCAACAGGGTCTTCTTTTCCAGCTGATTCTGCCAAGCCCGTTCCCTTGGCTGTGGTTTCGCTGGATAGTAGGTAGGGACAGTGGGACTCTTGTTCATCCATTCATGCGCATCACTAATTACGTGATGAGGCATTTGGCTATTTAGCGGACATATATTTACATAAATGTGCCCTTTCCAGGTTAAGTGTAGGTGGCCTGTCCGCCTTGGTCAGATTCAGGATAATTTTGTCCAGATTACGGGTTGAACATAGGTGGCCCGTCCACCTGAGTCTAAACCGGTAAATTTGGTCTCGAATGTGGGTAGAGCAACTCTACATCCAGGAAGAATCGTGTCGTTCCGGCTGTCCATACCCACTGTCCAGCTTTAACCATTTTTTCTCTTTTTAATGAATAGTAACAGGAACGATATTAAACAACCAAATGAGCTTTGCTAACGAATGTATGAACAATATCAATGGAAGAAAGGAGCACTCTGCATGCTGGGGCCTGGGCAGTCTTCTCCCGCCTCATCTTGGAGAGACCCAGGGCCTCTAGCAGTACATAATTTCCGGAGTACCATTTTCCCTGCGCTCCAGTGGGGAAGCCAACAAATTTAATATCTGTAGCATTTGTGAGGTCTTGAATGCATTTGTGGAGGTGTTCATATTTCCTCGCTTTTCCGATTGCCGCTTTTGCAGGGATATGTCACTGCGTTCATATCTCACTGTCACGTCCACCACAAATGCTTGATTTTCTTCAACAAAGTACAAGGTCGGGTTTGAATAACTCCCTGTTGTCGTCCCTCACGTGTGGTTCTTGAAACGCAGTCCGGTCTTTCTTCTTGGCTTCTTTAATGAGCATATCACAGATGTCATTATGTCTCTTGATCCTGGTGTTTTGTGTGATTGGTCATTTCCCGATGATGTGGGAGTGTGTTTTTTCTGCCTTGCAATGTCTACAGCTTTTCACGCATTGGTCTTGCCTTCTTCTCACCAGGAATTCTGTTGTGAGGTAGACATTGGCTCTAAGTTGCAGTGCTGTTATTAATTTCCTGTGAGAAATGCCTCTGTATCTCGAGATCCAAGAGTTACTGATGGTATCCTCCTCAAAGTTATTAATACCACAGCCTTGGGATAGCAGCTGTTTCCATTTGTTAAATTCTGGTTTCCTCCAGTCACATGGTCTTGGATACTTAGCTTTTGGGGTTGCTACTTCCCCTTCTGATGCATCGTCACCAACCAGCCCATACCAGCATATCAGTTATCAGTTTAGTTACCCATATTGATGGGATTTTTTTCTTGTCGCAACCGGTTCTTATCCATAGTTTAGCATATACCTGGTCTATACCTTCTTCTTTCAGAAATAATGTTAGTACCTCATCCGAAGACTGTGCAAGTCTGCGTAGTCTTTGGGCTTGAATGCTCGGAATAAGCCCCGCCAATTTTATAATACCTAAACTGCCATCTTTTGTGCTGGAATATAATATGGCATCACATGTGCACGATGGTAAGTGAAGCCAGCCCTTGACTGCTGATGGAATTTGAAGGTCAAGGGATTCCAGGAGCCTCGCTGTTGTGTCAATGTGGTCTGCTAAACAGATCTGTCTTGGAATGGTATCTATTTTTAGGATGATTTTTGGAAGGGGTTTTAGTGGTCAGTCCAATCAGTGTAACCAGTTTTCGACTTTGGAAGACAGCTCAGCTTTGGTTATGCTAGTCCAGGGATCTATCATCAGGCCCAAATATTTTCTGAGTCTCCTGGGTTGATCATGTTCAATGGGGTGCCACTCACTGTCCATGCTGGGCAGTCATTGATGGTATATGAATTTTTCGTTGGTTTGATGTAAAATCCGTGACGCTTTTCTCTCTGTGTTTTGAGGCCAGTAAGATCGCAAAAGGTCTTTAGGATCTCCATGTTTTCTGTTCTGCCCTCCCAGGAGTCAGTAATACCAGATTGTCTGCGAAAGCCGTCGCTGTAATGTGGTACTTGCCACGCTAGTATCCTTTTCTTTCTTTTCAAGTCTGCATAGCAAGGGATCTAGCATGAGATTGAATAGCAAGGGAGACATTGGGTCACCTTGCTTGACACCCTTGAGAATTTTAATGGGATCTGATTTCTCATCTTTGGTGGTAGTGCATGTATAGATGTTTTCATGCATGTTCTTGATGAGGTTTATGATATGTGAGTCTACTTTTCTCTGTTTCAGACCCATTAAAATATGTTGGTGACTCACAGTGTCAAAGGCCTTGGCTATCTCCACAAATACAATTGCTATCTCTCTGTGCTCCTTCTTTGCATTTCTTAAAACAGTTGTAATGACTTCAGATTCTCGGAACATCCCGCTGCTCTTATGAAGCCCTTTTGCCATGGGCAATGGGACATGCCTTAGTTAGTCGTGCCGTTATGACTCTCTCAAGAACAATCTGAGAACAATGGAGCCAATGGCGATAGTTCTCCAGTTGTTGATATCTTTTTAAAGGGTGTGGTTTATTGGATTTCAGTATCAGGACCGTTTGTCATTTTCTCATCATGTCCAGGATTAATCCAGAGACAAGCCAGAGGTTAAATATCTCCATCAGCTGGGAGTATTTAGGGTCCATTTTGGTCAGGTCCCTTAATGTGATTCCATCTGGCCCAGGAGCAGATTTCTTCGACATGTCTTTGATATTGTCAGGAATGAGGCCACACTCAAAAAGTTTAGAAACAAATTGGTTTATTAACAAAAAAAGGCCGAATTCTTCAAATAAAAAAACTTATCTGGGTCAGCAGCGATCCGACACAACTTTAGCCTAACCAGCTATAAACCCAAATCAAAGACCCACAGTGCTGGGTCTTGCTTGGGCTAGTCCCAAGTAAAATAGTTTAAGAAGCAGGCCTAGGATCCCCCAGCACTGGGCTCTGCCTGGGCTAATCCCGGGCTAAGGTGTGCAGAGGGAAGCAGCAACCACCAGAGCAGGCAAAAAAGGCGGGCAAAGAGCAGCTCTCTAGCTTGTGCACAAGGGTTTCTACCCCTCTGGCTCCTCCCATCACCACCCACTGTCCCGCCTCCCACGTGGAGGGTGATTTGTGGAGTCTTGGAGAAGTCCTCCTCAATTGGTTTTAGTCCAAAGGGTGATGTCCGGCCTTTCGGCCAATGGCTCGCTGGTTTCTAGGGGTGAAGTCTCTAGATAATGTCACTGAGATTTTACGAGGGAAACTCCCTAGTTGAAATTTATATTGCCATGGAGCTTGCTGACAGGTCCAACGGCTGACTTCTAAGAAGCGTCCTTTTAGCCATGAGTGGGGTTTCTCCCTTTGGGGCACAGCTAAACTTGGGGATTTACTCAAAGATATTATTGGGTTTTCATAATAAAATTTAAACTCCTGAACTTTGTTAAAACACCTAAAAACAATATTTAAAACTCAAACATCAAGGAACACACAAATCACAAATTCTCTCACCCTCTGAAATCAATTAACAGCTTAATTAACTATTAACACATTCATAATTTGAATTAATCACTTGTCACTTAATGAATGCGAAAGCCAATTCCTTGATTTCATGTATGACAGATATTCATAGCAATTTCTTTTTCCATTACTAGGGCTCGGAAAGCGCTGTTATCTGCTCTCCTTTTAGCATGGAATTTTCCAAAGCCCTTGAATACTCTGGGTGTTTCCCATCTCGATTTAAAGACAGAATGAACCTCACTGGATGGTATCTGACATTTCAAGGTCTCTACATCATCAAGGATGATATATGCTAGTTTCCCTCTGTGTACGTAGAACAACCAATGGAATCTGAGGTGTTGTCCTTTCTTAATGGCTCTCTGTTTCATCCACTCTTTTGGATGTTCATTGGATTTGGTTTCCTGAGATTTATTATGTTTTGATCCCTTTGTAGCTTTTGAGATCTGGCTTATCATATTTGGCATCCTAGATAATCTTCAGTTGACTCATTGATGACTGGTAATGGGTCATGCCCCTCAAGAATCTCTCTGAATGCTCGCTGATAGATGGTGTGTCTATCCTCTGATAGTCTTATCAGTGCCGTGTTATGGTAGTGGAGCTTTAATTGACCCCCTTCAGGTATCTCAGTAGTCATAGGTGGGTACTCCTCTCTCTCCAGGTGGTTCCTATCAGAGGTACTCACTTCAGTTTCCACATGACTTTTACTCGGTGTGAGGTGTCTTTTATTGCTGATTTGTTTTGAGGTTTTGGATGGAAGATGTTCAGCATTTAGTTTGTCGATAAATTTTTATTGCCTTCATACTTTTTTATCAGCTGAATCAGGAGATCCTCTTCCTCTTTGGACCAGCATTTTTTGTGTGCTCCTCTGTTCGATGTTTCTTTGGGTTGGGAAGCCACCATCCGTTCCTCATTCCTCACAAGAGGGTGTGCCAGCCTCTTGTGTTGCCCAAGGCCGATTCTGGTTTGGAAGTGTCTCTGGCGTACCTCACATGTCCAGTCCCCAGATGGAGCCAGCTCTACAGCACCTTTGCATCGTGGGTAGTGACGTGCGATACTAAGATATTTTCCACTCTCTTTGCCACATTTGGCACAACTGAATGATATCTTCCTTATCCCATGGGCTCTTTGCAGATGTTCAGTCAGCCCCAGCATCCTGTTCATCCTGGTTCTGCAGCATGGACGAGGTGGATGTTTGTCTGGTATGGTAACCACTGGTGTTTCTCGTGGTCCTAGGACAGACATGGATGTAATTGGCACATCTTCCTCTTCCTCAGAGTGATTATCGTTCATAGGTTCTGCGTCCATCTTTTTATCTGAGGCGGGTCTAGATGGTAGTTCCTCATAGACCTCGGGATATCTGCCCAGGCCATCCCACTGAGTATACAGGTCGTACCTCTCATCATCCTCTAAGTCAGAATTACAGAATTTTAGTCTTACAACAACCACTTTCCCTCCCTCCAGGTCAGAGGGTAACGGTGTTAAAAGTTGTGACCAAGATATCTTTCCAATCTGAAGGATCGGTTTGGGTCACCGTTGACACATGGAGCAGTCTTAGCAATTGCACCATTCTGTCCTCAATGAAAAGTTTTGTAAATCCGAATGAAGGTTGTTAGAGTCAACAGCAGACCCTCAACTGCTGTCGACTTGTGTCCAACTGTTTCCTGTGGACCAGGCTCTGGGCAGTGAACTCGCTGGAGATTCAACCTTAGATTTGGTTGACACTGAATTGTGAAACTATTGTTTGGGTGACGAGTCCAAACAATAGGGAGGGGTAATGGCTACATCCTCACTCACACTGGGGCAGAAGTCAACTCAGTTACCCCTGAGGGTATCCAGTGGGACCACGGGGAGGTGTGACTTTCGCAGCTAAGCCCAGTTAGCAACTATGCTCTCCATAATTACTCCTGCCGTTTACCCGCGCTCCATTGAATTGGTAAAATTTTGCCCCAAAATTGGGAGGAATGTGATAAGGCATGATAAGATGAATCATTTTTCCCAGATGTTGTCCCTACCTACTATCCATGTCTAGTTTAACATCATTTAAGCTTTATTTAACATAAATGTTTACACCATTTAACAACCAATTGAGCTTTGCTCACAAACATATGAATGATATCAACTGAGTTGAGGAGTGCTCTGGAGGCCAGGGCCCAGGCAGTCTTCTCCTGCCTCATTTTGGAGAGACCCAGGGCCTGTAAGAGCTCAAAGTCTCCATAATACCACTTTCCCTGCACTTCCAGAGGAAAGCTCACAAACTTGATGTCTGTCGCATTAGTGAGCTCTTGAATTTGTTTGTGAAGATGTTGGTATTTCTTCTCTTTTTCAATTGCTGCCTCTTTTAAAGATGAACCAGTGTATTCATATCTGACTGTCATATCCACCATGAATACCTGTTTCTCTTTCACTAAGATCAAATCCCGTTTATACAATTTGTTGTTGTCATCCCTCAAATGTGGCTCTTGAAACACTGTCCAATCCTCCTTTTTAGCTTCCTTGGTTAACATTTCACAGATGTAATTGTGTCTTTTAATCCTGCCGTTTTGTGTTATTGCACAGTTTCTGATGATGTGGGAGCATGTTTCATTTTCAGCCTTGCAGTGTCTGCAGCTTTGACGCGTTGATCTTGTCTTCCTCTTGCCAGGAATTCCCTTCTGGTGTAGACATTGGCCCTCAGCTGCAACGCTGTTATTAGTTTTCTATGAGGTATGCCTCTGTATCTCGAGATCCAGAAATTGCTGATGTTATCCTCCTCAAAGTTTGTAATACTACGGCCCTGGGATACCAGCTGTTTCCATTTAATAAATTCCTGTTTTCTCCAGTTGCACGGTCTTGGAAACTGAATTTTTGGAGTAGCTACTTCCCTATTCTGATGTTGTGTCTTCACCTCCACAATCAGGCAGTTCCATCTTAGGTTTGGGCTCCCATATTGACAGGATCTTCTCTTTATCTCCTCCAGCTCTTATCTATAATTTCCTGTGTACTTGATATAAGCATTCTTCTTTCAGGAACGATCTTAAGGCATTATCCGAACATTGGGCAAGTCTACATAATCTTCAGGCCTGTATACTTGGATTGAGTCCCATCAATTTGGTGATACCCAAACCTCCATCCTTCATGCTGGAGTACAGGACAGCATCATGTGCACAGTGTTGTGTAGCCATTCCTTGACAGTTGATTGAATCTGTAGGTCAGGGGATCCAAGGAGCCCTGCTTTTGCATCCATGTGGTCTGCCAAGTATATTAGTCTAGGGATGGTGTATGTTTTTAATATGTTAATCTTTTGTAGAGGTTTTAATGGCACTTTATCAATCCATTGTAACCATTCCTCCAATTCTGTGAATAGTCCAGATTCAGGTCTGCCAGTCCAGGGATTGCTCTGCAAGCCCAAATTTTTCTCTGAACTTCCTGGCTCAGTCCTATTGAGGGGAGTGCCATTGACAGTCCATGCTGGGCAGTCATTGATGGTGTAGGAGTCTTTTGCTGGCTCGATGTAAAAGCCATGGCATTTTTCTTGCTGTGTTCTGAGACCAGTTAGATCGCAGAAGGTCTCTAAAATCTTGATGTTCTTAGTCATGCCCTCCCAGGAGTCACTTAATCATACTAAGTCTTCAGCAAAGGCCATCGCTGTGCTGTTCTTTCCATGTTGATACCCTTTTCCCTGAGTTTCCAGTTTACAGAGCTGGGGGTCTAGGGCCAGATTAAATAGCAAAAGTGACATTGGATCACCTTGCTTGACACCTTTTTGAATCTTACTGGGATCTGACTTTTCATTCTTGGTATTAATATAAGTATAGTTATTCTCGTTGAAATTGTACATGTTGACCTTTTTTAATGGCCCTCTTCTTCATCCACTTCTTTGAAGTTCTTGTGAATTTTGTCTCCTGGGTCTCTTGCTGTTTTTGTCCCCTGGTTGCTTTTGTTATCTGGCACACCATATTCAGGCATTCAAGACAGTCTTCAGCTGACTCATTAATTACTGATGACGAATCTTGTCCCTCAATAATCTTCCTAAACGCCCACTGATAACTGGTAAACTTGTATGTTGATAACCATTTTCTTGTGATGTTTTCATAATGAAGCTTCAGTTGTCCCTCTCTTGGTAGATCACTGTTCATGGGGTGGTATTCCTCTCTCTAGGTGGCTCCCATCTGAGGTAGTTTTCTCATTCTTCACAGGACTTTTGTTTGGTAATAGGCATCTTTTGTCACTAATTTTCTTTGCAGTTTTAGACGGAATATGCTCCACAAGTAATTTATTGACATTCTTGTTACCCTCATACAGTTTGTCAGGAATGAGGTAACTCTTGATTTTAATTAAAAGAAAAGTAATTTATTAAAAAAATAATGTAGTACATAACAAGGCCAAATTCTTGATTAAAAATCTACGTAACCGGGAACGCAGCAATCGGAGACTCTTGGAGCCAATAAGGCTATGGACCCAGAGCAGAGATCTGCAGCACTGAGTTTTAGGCTAGTCCTAAGTAAACTCACTTAAAAGGCAGGCCTTATGACCACAGTGCTGGGCTTTACCAAGGCTAATCCAAGATAAAAGAGCAGCTCTTGGCCAGTGACAGGAGGTTTTATACTCTTCTGGCCCCTCCCATCACTGCTTACTGTCCCACCTCCAAGGTAGGAGGTGATTGGTTAAGTCTTTTCAAAATCTGAATTATTGGTCTTTGGTTAGAGCATGATGTAAAGTCCTTTAATTAATGGTCATCTGCTGTTAGGGGTACAGTTTCTGGGTGATGTCATCTGCAGTTCTGGTGGGAGAATTTCTCATTAAAATTTGTCGTTGCCATGGAGCTCGGTGACAGGTCTCCAGCTGGCTGCTAAATATAGTCTCTAAGTAACTTGTGAGAGTCTCTCTCTCTAGAACAGAGTTTAACCGGAACATTAATTTAAGAAACATTGGAAGATTTTATAATACTATTTGATCTTATAACTTTAACGATAACTTTAAGGGAGCAACCATGAGGGATATATCAACTTCTTGACTTTGAGGGTTACTAAACAGCTTAATTATATTAACAATTTTAATAACTTTAACTTAATTACTTAACATTTCAAAAATGCAAAAGCCAACTTCTCATTTTATGCATAACACAGTTTCACCAATTGTTTCAGGAGTTCCTCTTCTTCCTTAGGCCTACACCATTTGTGGGCTCCTGTAGCAGATGTTTCTTTGGGCTGGGAAGCAGCAATCCATTCTATATTTCTCACAAGAGGATGTGCCAGTCTCTTGTGTTGTCCCAGGCCGATTTTGGTTTTAAAGTCTCTTCTGCACACCTCACAAATCCAACCAATCACCAGCTGGGGCCACCTCTGCAGTTCCTTTGCATCATGGGAATGCATCAAAGTGATACTGAAATAAACGGAAATTAAGCCAATTTCTGCTATGCAGATTTATTAACAAAACAATAAGCGGAGAAATTAAAGTTGGCTGGCTAGCCTATTCCCAGGGAGGAGGACCCACCCATGCCGGGTGCCTGACCAGGATCGATTGGTCAGAGACCAAGAGCGCCTCTGGAGTCACTTTTATACTCCTCTCAGGAGCACCACCCTTCTCCCGAGAGTCCTCCCCTTGAAGATAACTTGATTGGTGTTTGTTGGCTCGTGGTCTAGGTGATTGGTTCATTCAAATGAGTGGTGTTGGAGCATCGAGTGATTGGTGAAGTCCTGGTCCAATCGGGGTGCTCGGTTTATCCCCTTATGATAATTCCAGTTGACACCCTTCTTCTAGAAGATTCTCTCTTTCCCTGTCAGTCAACTTAAGGCCTAGCTCTAATACACATATCAGACTTAAACTAATTAGCTTCATTTTCCTGAATTAAATGCAAAAACAGCTTTAACAGTAACCTAATGTCTTGGCTTGAAAGACAGGTGTCTGCTAAGGAAGGCAGGAGCCTCCCTTGGAATGGGAAATGAAACCCTTTTCCCTCTGAACTATTATAATTTTGGAATTAAGAGGGTTTCAGGCAAAGATATAAGAAATAGGAATAACAGTTCTTTAATATATATATATATATATGTATAACAAGGCAAACTGACAACAACAACTATGGCAGTAACAACAAAACAGAACCAGTAACCCCGTGGCACCTTCTCGGCTGTCGGGCACCTTCCCCGTGGGTGCAGTGACGGTCACAGCCGGCAGGGGCGCTGGCGGCTCCCGGTGAGCAGGGCGGGTGCGATGGCTCCCCCGCGGCTGCAGGGGGCGCTCCGGAGCGAGCTCGGGGAGCACGCGGTGATGGCGGCCTGGCCGAGCCGGGGAGGGATGGAAGAAAGGCTTCACCAAACTCCCTGGGCAGCCGATCCCCGATGCCCAGCTGGACACTCGGGGACAGCAGGCTGGAAAAAAGCAGGGACGAGCACCAAACCCCGGGCAGTAGAGGAGATGTATCAAAATCCGGAGTTGCAGCAGGAGCCCCGGGAGGTCTTGGCAGGCAGGCAGTGCACTGCAGAGATACCGTGCAGCGAAGGCTCACAGCAGGGGCCAAGGAGCAGCGGGGCAGGGCAGCCGCAGCCCGGCTTCCAGCAGGGCAGGGAAAAAGCAGGCTTGGGGTCCCGGAGGTTTTCTCTGAGGCACGGTGGGAGGAAAGCCGGAGAAAGCAGGACTCCACAGTGGTGAGTTCTTCCCAAAATGAACGCAGCCTCTCTCCCCTCCAAATGCTGAGCGAACAAGAAAAAAACTAGGGGCCGCACCCAACTCCTTTTTTTCAGTTCAAATCTCGCGGCATCTCTGCCTTTCACAGGAGAAAACCCCAGGTAAAAAAAAAGGGCAAGCAATTGGACTTTCTGCCCCTGTGGCCAGGTCTTTCGTCTCTCTTAAGTGCTCGGTAATTTGTCTCCCAGTGACATGTATGGGGAAGATTCTTTAAGAGAAAAAGAAAAACAAAAAGAGAACTCCTACAAACCCCAACACCCAAACAACCAGATACCTTTTAACCATTTAACAGACTTAAACACTAACTTAGAACTAATTAACCATTAATTATTTAACAAACAATTAACAAAAAGGAAACTTATGTTACAGAGGACTACAAAAGTTAACTTCCCTCAACTATTTATAACAATACTATGATAGTTTCTATTCCCTTTACCACACGTGGCACATCTCAAAAAGATCTTCTTCCCATGGGTTCTCTTTAGATGTTCAATCAACCCCGACACTCGATCTGTGCGGGTTCTGCAGTATGGACAGGGTGGATTTTTGTCCAGCACCTTAACCACTGGTGTATCTCCTGGTGCTGGGTCCTTGCTGGGCCCTGAGGTAGATGTGGATGTTCAAGCGCATCGTCTTTATCCTGACTGCTTTCCTCACTTCTGTCTGTAAATGATATTTCCTCCTGAGGCGGGTCTAGTTGTTAGATCCTCATACACCTTGGGGTATCTGGCCAAACCCTCCCACTGGGTGTAAAGATGGAATCCCTCATCAGTCTCTACCCAAGAGTTGCAAAACTCCAACCTCACTCAATCAACTTTCTCTTCCACTAGTTTAGAGGGTATAGGTGTAAAATTTGTGGCCAGGACTTCCTTCGAATCTGAAGGATCAGTTTATGCGGCCGTTCATACACGGAGTAATCGTATCGACTGCACCATTGTGCAAATTTGTAGGTTTAGTCAGTCCAGTTGAGGGTGGTCTAAGTCAAGAGCAGCTTCAGCTACTGTCGAGCTGTGTTGATCTAATGCCCATGGACCAAGCTCTGGGTAGTGAGCTCCTTAAAGCTGCTACCAAAAAATTGATTTCACCTTTTTGTGAAGCTGTCGCTGGGTGGCGAATCCAAACGACAGGAAGGGGTAACTGTTCCCACCTCTCTCACACACTGCGGCAGAAGTCGACTCAGTTACCCCGAGGGTGTCTGGCAGGACCACGTGGAGGTGCGATTACCACAGCGAGGCCCCATTAGTAACTGTGCTCTCATAGTTCGCTGGATAGTAGGTAGGGACAGTGGGAATCTCATTTATCCATTTGTGAGCATTGCTAATTAGATGACGAGGCATTTGGCTACTTTTTGAACACATCTAAGTACTATATGTTCCTTTTCCAGGTTAAGTATAGGTGGGGCAGGGTTCAGTGCTGGGCTCTTCCCTTTCGCTTCCTGTTCCTGAGGGAATCCTCATTAGATCCTTTCCCTCCGCTGACTGATATGTTCAAATCCAGGGGGTTGCCACATCTGAGCTGAGCTCACAAGCACAAATCTGTGCTGCCCCATGCAGGGGTGCCAGCTCCTTTGGTGTCTTTTCATTCCATGGCTTCCTGTTCCTCTCCAAACACAGGTAACCAGCCGGCATCTAACAAAGGGCAGAGAAGGGAGGGCTGCAGAGGCTCTGGTGACAGGGGAGAGCAGGGGAAGATCTGCCCTCTGCCCAGCCCCGTGCCCGTTCCCCTGGCACGGCCTTCCCATGCGGATCCTGGCTGGAGGGTGCCCAGCAGAGGAGCTGCCATGCTGGAGCATGGCGTGGAGGGGAAAGCCCCAGTGCCCCGGGCTGAGGAACGTGCTGGCAGGGGGACAGGAAAGGTGCAGCATGCCGCTGTCACTGAAACTGGGAAATAAACTCTCCAAACAGTTCATTAGGTTACAAAGCTGACTTTCCTTTATTAGCAGTGATGGATGCATGGGGACTGCTCCTCAAAGCATGCATGCTCAGACCAAGGTTTATGTTCCTGAAACTAATACTTAGTCATCACTCTTGGAATACATGCATACATGCTAATTATTCCATGGGCTTGTTTGGATATGGTTCCAGATCTTCTGATGAGTCTTTTCTCCTTGAGAGTATCTCAAATATCATCAATGTACTTCTCTTCATACATCATAATGTACTTCTCTTAATCATTCTTTGTTCTGACACCCAGTCCTTGTTCTCAAATTTAAGACAGCAGCTCGTACATATTAATCACTAATGCAAGGAACCGAGGAAGCATTAGGTGGAACACGACTTATTAGTCCCAGACGTAGGGAGTTGACACAAGGCCACACTGACCTCTGGCATTTGTACTGGGCCCTGGAGGTACAAAACCAACCGGGCCCCTCACTCACCCATCTGCAGGGGCTGCACCCTGGGCACCTTGCAGGGCTCCGCTGGGGAGCTGCTTTCCTGGGGAGCCCTGTCCTCCTCCCAGGCCACCCTGGGCCGGCTTGGGGATCTCTTCTCCATCCTGCAGGACAAATAAAAAGGCTGGAAGCGGGGAAGGGGGAAATGGGAATCTTTGGGGAAATACCTCAGCACCACGGGGCTGCTGAGGAAGCAGGGAAGGTCTTGGGTTTGTATGCGGAGGCTCCTCACCAGCTCCGTGCTCCCATCCTGTCCTGTCGCTGTCCTGCCGGACACTGACCACAGGGGCTGTAGTGGGCTGTCACAAAGGGCTCCCCTGTGACACAGCACCTGCCCCCAGCAACAGCTCCCAGCGATTGTTGACATGGAACCTGCCCCCAGCAACAGGGCCCAGTGACCACTGCCAGGCAGGGAGGCTCTGGGTGTCTCTGGGGGGCATGGGGACAGCTCAGTTCTGGGCACACGGGTGCTCCCGAAGGACCTCCAGGCCCCCTTTCCCCTCCTGTCCAACTCCTGGGCCTGGCAACTCGGGCTGATGAATTCCCACATCCTGGAGAGCTGCAGTAAGTAATGTTCCTGTTTAATCCCAAAAATCACCCAAAGGAAAGGCCCCAGAGGAGATTCAGGTGTAAAATTGTGGATTATTTGGGAAAACACCAATTGCACCTGGAGCAATCCCAAAGGTATCTGCAGGCAGGTGGGCACCCACAGGAGTGATGGGGCTGGGTGGGATCAAGCCAGGAATTAGATCCTGATTTTGTAATTTACAGCTGGATTTTTCCTCTGATCCCAATTCCCAATGTTGTGGTGGTGCCAGGTGTGCTGGTGGTGGGTCTGGGACCCTCAACCTAGGACCTGGGACCCTTAAATTGGGGTTTGAGTCCTTCAAATTGGGGTTTGGGATCCTCCAACTGGGTGTGGGACCCTCGAACTGAGATCTGGGACCCCTAAACTGGGTCTGGGCCCTTTAAACTCCTGTCCCAGCTATGGGATCATTCCCCAGGTGCCAATTCCCTCCCCATGCCAAGG
>VWZW01002582.1:772-131980 GCA_013397115.1 Edolisoma coerulescens
CAGCCCGCGGAGCTCCGGCCGCCGCCGCCGCCGCCGCCCCGCGACTGAGGGGCCGCGCCACCGGTGGCCCTTTCTATTCTCCGCACCCCTTTTCCCGCCACTGCCGCAATCCGTAAAGGAAGTTTTAAGAAAAGGGGTACACTCGGGTCGAATAGCTGATGCGTTTACCTGCATTGCCATTTCTACTCGCTTTAAAGACCATTCTGGATTAACCAACAACTTCTGAATTCTTGTCTTCTTAATTGCATATGGCCCAGTTTTGGTAATTATGGGTACCAAGGGTTCTGAGAGGATTTGAGTTGGAGCGGCCGTGGTCTCTCTTGGTGTTGGTGAAGCTTTCTTAACCTTAGTTTGAGTACAAATTTGGGCTATGTTCAAATCGATGTTAAAATCTTTAACTGCACATCCCTCAATTCTAAGTCTGAACTCAGAACAGTTAGTTAAACATTTGTCACAGCATTCTGGGCCAATTTGGATAAATTCTATTGGTTCTTGGTGAGCTTCATGGAATCCATCTTGAACGAATGCATATTCACATCCCCAAATGTTATTTCCTTGCCAAACAGTTGCATTTGTAACTCTTAACATTTGACTCAGAGACTGACGGGAGTAAGGTCATAAGCTTTCCCTTGGCACTTATGCACACTAGTCACCTTATATGTATGTGGTATTGCACTACTTACAGCCATGGTTATAGCAATAATCACAAAAACTATAATCCCTCCACTTGTACTTACTTGATTATCCAGCTTAAAATATTAAGCTATTCTAACATTCTGCCCACACTCTATTTACTCTCTCGAGTAAGTTTTAATTTCAGTTCGTTGTCACCAGGGGTGACTTTCCAGAATCCTTCCGGAACCTTCTTTACTCGGGTGTGATGAATCCAGGCACTCTGTTTTTTGATCTTAATTGCAGTGAAGGTGGTGAGGAGCACCTGGAATGGTCCTTCCCACTGCGGTTCTAGAGTCTTTTCCGCAAAAGACTGGACATACACATAATCTCCAGGTTGTATATCATGTACTGGCCCATCTAATTCCCTGCTTTGAGCCCCAGACACATGTTTCTCAATTTGTCTAAGTTGTGTGTTTAAGGCCACCATATATCGGTGTAGGGTTTCTTCCCCTACTTGAGTGGGAGTTGTCCCCTCTTGGACTCTGTATGTTCTTCCATACAATATTTCAAAAGGACTTAGTTTTTCTTTTTTCTTGGTTTGGTCCGATCAAGGTATCTGTTAACACCAAGACGCAGAACCCAGCGTTTGTCGTGCGTTTGGTACGGCACGTGCCGGATGTCGCCGCTCCAGGCGGTTGGCGCTTACCCGCAATGGGGTCTCTCCCGTAAATGCACGCAAACGGGGTTTAACCGTGTCAGCCCGAGTTTTTTTGCACAAATTGGGGCCGGAGGTAAAGGTGAAGCCAAACCGAACCCTGCCCGACCTCTAAATCCCAGGATAAGTTGTACAAGCTGCCAATTAAGGGACTAAAAATATATTAAAATGGAACCAAAGCATTAAAAAGGTTCCTGGGAATCCCATTATGGTGTTGTCATAGAATTTTTAACAGATTTTTAAGTTTTTTATGACAACAATGCACTTCTTTGTTTGGATTATTCACTCTGAGGGACTTGGGGGTTATTTGGATTTTAACTCCCTCACAGTTGCCCTGACCCTGCTCAGGAGCTGGTAGGAAAAGCAGAGTCAGAGCTCCTGGCAGGCAGAGGGTGTTTTCTCCCAGAGTGGATCCAACTGCTGCCCGACAGCCTGACCAGGAGGGATCTGCTTTGGCTCCTGTCTTCTGCCAGGGAAAGAATGTTTTCAGTTGATTTAGACTAGATTGCAGCAGCCTCGTCTCCCAGAGATTCCCTGGGGAACCGATCCGCTCTCCTCTGCCTCCCGGTCTCGGTTCCCACCCGGCCGGTGCCGACGGCACGAAGGAGGATTTGTACGTCGAACGGCTGCGGAAGGATGCGAGCGCTTACATGTTGGAGAGGGAATGGGGGACTGGCTTGTGCAGAATTCACCTTTATGCGATTATGGGAGTATATGGCTCCTACCAGAACCTGCTGGAAGCAGAGAAGCGCAACCCCAAATCTCTGCACCGTGGGTGGAGTTGCAAAATCTAAACCGGTACCCCAAAGTGAACCGTGAGAGAACGGGCCAAAATAAGGATCGCTGATGCTATGGAAAGGCAAAAGGAATTGTTCAGGACTTGGATTGTCCCTTTGGGTGATGCCGGTTGCTGCGATTTTTACAATTCCGTCCATTTGACTGCCAGAATTTCCCAGCCTGGGGGTTTCGACTGACGCAGCAGCACAAAGATTGTTCTTTGTGTGGTGGCAAGATTTGGGTTTCAGTATCGGCTTTCCCAGTTTAGATGAATTATACCTATAGCCCTGACTTCCATGCTGAATTCCTCCTGGAATAGCCTCACAGTGCCTCATGGGGAGTATTCCTGTTCCCATGCAGAACTGCCAGTTTAACACTAGGTTTGTCAGAAAAGGTCCCAAGGAAGATCAGTGGAATCAGGACAAAGACAGGTTTATATTCCATAGAATTTTTTATTTATAACCCTTGTCCCCCCAGCCCCCACTGATGTTCTTGAGGGGGACTTAACTGAGTTCTCTGGAATTCGGCTGATTTTCACCCACCCTGAGGTCGAGCTCGAATGGGTATTTTAAAGCAAGAGAAGGTGGTAGCCGGGTGTGCTCCCGACCCAGAAAGTCGATTTCATTTCAGAGCCTGAGGAGTGGCCTCTGGAAGTTCTTCTCCCTGAGGAGAGGGATGCATATACCCACCTTCAGGGCACCTCACATCCAACACGCCTGTTAAAACTTTCCATCGATTCTGCAGTTCTGGTTGGGTCCCTGAAAAACTCAAAGCTTAATCCAAACAAAACTGGATCAGACTTTAACCTTTTATTTTAAGGCATAAATCTCCAAGGGCTGTTGCTCGGGATTTAATTTTTGTGAGGGAAGATTCTCTTGGCTTTAACACCGCTGTTGCGTGACGTCCTCGGGCTGGAAAGGAAGGGATTCAGACATACCTGGGTGAGTGTGTGAGAGCTCTGAGAGGTTAGCCCTGGGAATTGCTGACTGAGGCCCTCCACAAACACAATGTGCTGACATTCCCTAGTGCCAGCTGGTTTCTTGGGGTATTTTTGGGGTGTTGGTGGGGTCTGTCTGGGGCGAAGGATCTCAGGGTGCCTGTTCAGAGCAGCTCATCACTGAGGAGCTGTGGGCAGAGCTTTATCTGTGCCCATCCGAGTGCTACCTGGGCACCCCGGTGCCAATCACCATGTTTCTGTCTCCGGGATGTGTGTTTTGCAGAGGAGACCCGACCGGGAGACAGATCCATCTCGTGCTGGACTGGAAGCGCTGGCCTGGCGCCGCTCCATCCCTGGCTCCCCCAAACTGTGCCACGAGTCCCGTGGCCAGAACGGCAGCACCTTCCTGCCGCCCGGCCCGCCTGGAGCTGCCAGGACCGAGGAGGACGTGGCGCCGGTCCCAGGCAACCTGCCAAGGGCTCCAGCATTGCCCGTGCCTGCGGTGCACCCCCGGGCTCAGCCGCTGCCTGGGAGCGGTTCTTTGGGACGGCCGCCTTCGGCGGCAGAGAAAGCCGACTGGCACGTCCAGCCCCGAGCCCAAAGGTGCTGGCGTTCTGCACCAGAGAGCTGCTCCGGCCGGGAAGACTTTCTGGCCGTTGGCTTTGCCGCACCATTCTCTGCCACCGGTGGCGGCCTCGGCCATCGTGCCGCCCTGGTTGCGGCTCTGCCTCCGGTGCCGGCGGAGAATGCGGCGACGGAGGCTCCTGCGCCAGCTAGGACCTCCAGGAAGGGTGAGGAGCCTGTTGGGAAGCAACGACCTCTGAAGGAAGGCTTACGGAGGACAGCAGCGCGACGGGGCCGTGTTTGGCTCTCTGGTCGCGATTCCCTGACCTCTGGACGCTGCGGAGCGTGCCGTATGCCGTGGGCGGGATGCCGCGGGGCACACCTCATCCCCCGTAAATACGAGGATGGGAAGCGCCGGTTCGCTTTCTGTGGCTCCCAGCCTCCTCCCGCACTGCGTTCCCTGGTCAGCTGGCACACACAAAGAAAACAGTAAGGCATATTCAGTATTCACAAACAAATGTATTTAAAGAGTTTTTAATATTACTGAATTCAGGTATTTTGCTTTGACAGAAAACCAAGAAAAGACCGTACGGGAGGTAATTCCATTTTAATAGTCTCCAAATCTCCAATATGTGAAAGGAAAAACAATAGAGTAAGCGTGCCAGTATACAGCCATTACCGATAGAAGTGGCGTTAGTCAGCTTCTCAACGTTGCTTTTTAGTATTCTGTGGGAAAAACATTCGGCCTAAAACTTCTTATCCATAAGTTGTTGGGGGTTATAGGAAAGGGGACCTGACGCTTAGTAAATTGCATGAGACCCACAGCTTAAAGTTACTCAATGTCTTCTGGCCTCACAGGATGAGGCAGAGGTATAACCGATTTCTTCTCTGTATCTCTGGAAAGAGCTTTTCTCATATCTATAGCAAAAAGAAAAAATGTTATTATAGTAACAGTCATTGTACAAAGCCATATTAAGTGACTTCTCCATTAAAATAAGATAATTTTGAATCAGAAAATTTCCTAGAATCATAAGGCTACCTCAAGTCAGAAGGGACCCCTAAGGATGCAACTCCCTGCTCCGCACAGGACTACCTAAAACTATACTGTATGATTAGGAGCATTGTCTGGATATTCCTCGAACTCCGATGGGCTCGGTGTCACGACCGTTTCCCTGGAGAGAGACCATTGCAGTTACCAACCACCCTCTCGGTGAAGAAGTTCTGAGTCCCCGTTATGGGATGAAAGGAAGGAAGAAAGCACTGCCATTCCTTCTCGTTTATTCTCATTCTGTGGTTGATTTTGCCAGAGATGCCGCAAAATGCGTAAACGGCGAGATTAAGTTTTGTAACCGATATGATAAGTAGGAAAAGTTTTCTAAAGGAGGATACGAAAATTCATTAGTCAGCTATCTGAAATTGTTTCATATACCAAAAAAATAATAATAGGCTTATGGACAAGCCCAGGAACCCTCAATGTGAGAATCGTTCCATTCAATTTGAGACAGAACAAGAACTTACCGTAAGCATCTTCATCTGGCTCCCCACTGCTAGCAGAGTAGTACTCTAAGACCGTCCGGTACACACTGTAGCCTAGTTGCTTATACATATTTACAGCAACCTGATTTGATACTCTCACAAAGAGATCGACAAAAAATCCACCCTTTCTTTAGCAGGGGAGGAAAAAAACAAAGAAATAAACAAAACCACATTAAGGAATAGTACGTAAATGTATTTCTAAATAACAACCCATCAATTGTAATCAAACCAGAGCAAGTCTGACATAGTACACTAATCAGACTTCTTTCACAACGTAATAACAGATACACTCCTTTACCAAGGGAAAATTCAAATATAGACACGGATTTCATTTTATTTTTGTCGCACAGCCCTTCTACACCGGTTAGTGGGTTCAGAAATTTGAACGGAAAGAATGGGACGAGCTAAACACCTCCACAGGCCTAAATCCATATGATTTAATTTTTTAAAAAATCTACATTTTAGATCGCTTGGATAGGGAGGAGTGGAATCAGTCACAAAATTCAGTTGCCTAACAGGAGATAGCCCCTTAACTTCACGAGGCAAATTTTTTCAAAACATCGTACTGTTTTCCAGTTTTACCAACCCTAGTGGGGTTACCCTACCAGAATCAGTTAAGGACATTTCCCAGCGGGTTCATCCGACACTAAATTAAATTTTCTCAGGTACAAGTAACCAAGCACGGGATGGCAAGTAAGCTAAGATACTCTCCACAGTACAAAATCTGTTCGAGATTGTGCCCGAGGGCATCGCACAAAGCCCACAGTTACCGAACAAGTATGTCAGAGGCACTACAGGAAACAGCGCTGACATTTCACAAAGCTCTTTTCCTGCCGAGAAATGTTCTTTTCCACCGTGTCTCTACTGGAATTCAGGCCACATACTCCTCGCTCTGGCAAGTTAGCTTTCAGGGAAACCCTGAGATTTTAAACTGCTAAGCAACTTTCATAACTCTTTTTCTCCAACTATGAGGAATTTCAGAAAATCAAAACGCTATGTAAAGCAAAATTCTGCACGTAAACCAGGGACAGGTATCTGTAGAAATATTACTTTAAAATATTATTTTAAAAGATAAATTTAAAGATAGACATACTACTCACTTTTCTGAAATTTCTTCCAGGAGCTCCATCAATTTAGCAGCCAAACCAAGCCGTCGAAATTCTGGCGCAACAGAGAGAGCAGTAACGTGCCCGTGCCATTCTTCCCTAGCCACAGAGCCTTCGGCTTTGCCCATGACTGTGAACATACAGAGCATCAGCATGGCACCACCTTTGGAGTAACGCGCCGCCCACAGCCAGCCAACTTCATGAGAGGAATAACCCATGGATAAACACATGTTACAATGGTCACGGTAAAGGCTTAAACAGGGGTGTCTACCTTATCGCTCTATGATTCAGTGGCCACTAAAAATGTCATTTTGCTCAAATACTAGAACAGTTTCCTGACTAGTGTAAAAAACCACCAAACAAGTTTGCAAATTCCTTGCTTGAGCTGGCTTCTAATGCAAATTTTAAGCAATTCTCATGAGTCTTTTGCCGAACCAAAATTTAAGATCTGATAAAATAATGGAGGAGCAGAGGGCTAGAAGCCCAAAACTACCATCCTGGCAACTATTACGGACTTTTGGAGATTATGGGGGAATAGAGCTTGGGAAGCTTTGCCAATCTGGCAATAGAAAGCTGCAAACAAGATGTGTTAAAGGGGAAAAAAAAAAGAAGTGGACGTGGGGATGGTGTTTTGAGGAGCTTCTTTCTAGTTTCTCTCCTTTCTACGCTGGGCCAATCCATTGTTAGTTTATTAATGAACATTCACGCTTCCACACTGTGCTTTTATAGATATCACAGTCCCTTCTAATGAGCAACTAGTGTGGTAGGTACAGAGAAATGTTCTATTCAGCACATATACTTTCAGCTTTAGTATGTCAAATAATTTATTTCCTGGGTCCCTGCAAAAACCATTACTCTGCCCCATCCCACCTCCCGGCAGTTCTCTTTGGCACGATTTCCGAAAAACACAAATATTACACGGCAAACCAGCAAATGACATCCAGGCCCAGAGCTTCCCCTTACAGGGCAATGCAAAACACAAGCCCAGCGCTTTTACTGACTCCGTGTAGGGAGCGTAGGAGCTTGATTCCAGATTACAGAAACACCCATTCACCAAATACGGGTGGGATGTTACCGCAGCCAAGGCTCCTTGCTGCGCTAGGAACGTCAAACAGGAAGCTCCTGCCGTGAGTCCTGCATAATACCCTAAGACATTTAAGAAACGGGAAGATGCGACGCAACATTTCTCTTCCACGTTGGATATTTGGTAAAGGCGAAAAGCTCCCGCGTTACAATCCCCGAAATAGGCAACGAAGGGAGACGTTACCGCCGGAACACCCGGCACTCACTGTAACCCATCAGCTCCCCGCCGGGCGCCTCGGCGACGATGAAATACTCGGGCCAGTGGGCGAGGTACTGCAAGTAGAAGGGAATTCCGTACTGGGCGCTCGGTTAAGGAGCAACTGCGGCCGCCATGGCTGCGCCGCCCGCGCCCGGCCCCGCGCCCCTGCCCCGGCGGGAAGGATACGGTCTCGGTCAGCGGGTCCAGGTTGCTGTGGGGGAAGAGAGAGCGGCGCTCACCGAGGGCCCGGGCCCGCCCGGCCGGCGGGTCCCCCGAGGACCCCGCGGGGTGGGGAAGCGCGCAGGGGCTCGAGGGATGGGAGAGGGGACAGCCGGCGCTCACATGTTGTTGAATCGGAAGAGATCGTCGCAGGTGAAGGCGCGGAGCGTTGTCATGATGATGGCGATCCCGACGACGACGGTGAGGGTGAGGGTGACGGTGACGACGCTGCCCCGGAAGCGCTCCCACGCCCAAGGGCCGCTTTCGCCACGGAAAGCTGGGAGACAGGGCACCCCCGCCCCTGACGCAGCTCCACCCCGCCCCGCAGAACTAGCCCGGCCCCATTTCGCCTCAGTCCTGTCCGGCCCCGCGGAACCGCCCCGCCCCGGCCTCGCAGACCCGCCCCGGCCTGGCCCCCGCCCGAGGGCTGCCCTAGCGAGTCGTGCCGAGCAGGGGCGGCGCGGGATCCCAGACCGAGAGCAGCGGGCGGGCGGCCGGCAAGGCTGAGCTGGCCCGTAGCGGCGCGAGGCGCGGTGTGGCGGGGCCCAGCGGGGCCGCAGTACCAGGAGTGCTCTGAGCTCGTGCAGCTCCACCCCGAGCACACACAGACTACACGTAACGCGACATGACCGTAGTGTGCAAGACTACCACGCGCAGAAAAAACAACTCTGCATCTGGAAAGACGCCGCCGGGCGAGGCCCGACGCAGGCTGGAACTACCGTGCCCAGCACACGCTCGCCCCACGTGGAATGAATCCCACACCTGCTCTCAGCACCAAAACACGACCGATCCTGAACACCCCTCACCACTGCGCTGACTGAAACACCTCGCCCGTCCCACTCTGCAGTCTCTCGACCCCATCCCCTCAGACCACTGGCCCTTCAACTTCGCTTTCAGAGGGCTGCGGGTTAGAATCCATCCTCAAGAAGGACCACGTCAAGTTAACTGGGATGCTGCTGCTGCAATCGGCAGGCAGGTGCCTCTTCATCACTTGCAAAAACACAGGGCTGGAGATCACGCCAGCCAATACTGACCTCTTCCACAAAAACACTGTCCTCAGCAGTGGATGATACTCCACTCACCTGTTCTACAGCATCTCCCGTGGCACCCAGAAAAACAAAGAGACAAGATGCCCACTGTGCCCATAACCGTTCACCTACTCCACACGGCCTGCTGTGCCATTATTCTCGCTTCCATTGGTGTAATTCAAAGGCTCAGCTATTTCTGAATGAAGTTACCATTGCGAGGGACCCAGATCGCTCTCTAGTTATTCTGAAGGAAGGTTTGCTCCAAAGTTTGAGGCTATACTGTGGGTTTGATTTTTGTCTTTGAAAATTCTGCATGAGATGCAGTGAATGGAGTTTGGATACATGTTTTGAGATGATGAAAGACGCCTTTCTTGACCTGGAATTTGGAATCGGGAGATGCTGGCAAGGCTACGCCAGACAGAGCAAGGCAATTCAAGATCTGTCAGAGTTCTGATAATTTAAGGGTCAACATTTTGGTAGGAAAAAGTCAATTCGAGGTCTGTAGTTACAGTGCAACAGTGATGTGGGATTTCACAGTTGCTGGAAGCAGGAAGAGACTATGCTTTTCAGGACGGTGGTGGAGGTGTGAGGGGGGATACAAAACTTGGGAAAAGGAATAGACTGTTTTAAGGCTGGTTCTCGGTCCTTTGCAGTGTTAGTGAACGTGTAGCTTTATAACCCTCTCCCGCTTGAGGCATTCTTTTCCCACAGAACTATGAGAATGATATAATGACACATCCTTAGGAGGAGAAAAAGCTCAACCATTTGCTTGACTGCCGTGACTAAGACACCGTCTCCATCCAAACTGGACTTTGGGCTGTTTTGCTGTACTCAAGATACCGCCTTTACTTCTGAAGTGCTAAAAGGCGCTGCCTGTTACTGTGACTGAAGTTGGTTCAAAAGCTGGTAATGGCTACAGTCTTCACTATTATCAAATTAATTCCCAGTATTGTAGCCTAAACCAGTATTTTCTATTCAGTGAGTTTGGGTTTTTATTTTAAATGACTGACTACACATCGATATATAGTTCTGCTAGTACGAAAACGGTGCAGGCCAAATCTCGGGTGGCTATCTCTGCTGAGTGAAGTACAGGTGAAACAACTTTAGGCCTTACTTAAGTGTAAGTACAGAGATTATCAAAGACTTTCTCCCCTTCACAGTTACCGTTTACTGTATATTACAAGTGGAATACCACTCAGTCGTCTCAGCTAGGAGGCGTGGAATGTAAATTAAGAGGCAATTTTAGCACTTCTATGAAGACAAAGAGGATTTCACCCTTCTGAGAACAAGTACTTTCCAGAGGTATTTTTATTTTCAATTACACCATAAGCAAGTGTTGACAAGTAGTGTCTTAAAAGCTACAAAAGCAGGATTTCAACCCAGCAACAAATTTAGAATCAACTTTATATTCAATTACAAGTCACTGTCCTATAAAGACCTTCTCTAGAATGTTTAACGTTAGCAAGTTTCACTATATGTACTCAAGGTATGCTGTATTTCAAGTATCAGTGGAATTTTGTCTAAGGGACTCATCAATAAATGAAGACATTTATGTTTAACCCCATAATTACAGTTTTACTGGTATCAATTACTGTGGGAAGAAGCAGCTGTTTCTCAATATAGAAAAGCGATGGCAAACGTGAACAGGAAGAAATAAATACATAAGTGTGTGGTATTTAAGTGCATGGCTGAGGTAAAATTTTGTCGTGTTTTTTTTTTTTTACTACTCTTTTAAAGTGCTTTGCGTGATCCACCATCAAAAGAGGCCTGTGTGAAGACCAGTACTGGCATGGTTGATATTACAGGAATAGAAAATTTAAGCATTCACACAGTCAAGCTTTGATTTGAATATTATCTTAAAAAAATAAAAGCAAAAGAGAAAAAGAAAAAAAGAAAAAAAAAAAAGCCGAGGCCCATACATTTAGATACAGATTAGAAATGTTTCTACGTATCTTGGAGTACAACCAAAGAACACGTTACACTCAAATCACGAGAACCAGCCTGTTCTGATACAATTTATAAACTGAATAAGTCCACAGCAAAGCAATTGCTTTACTTCCATAATGTAAACACATCTGAAAGAAGAATATGCTGACAGTTTCACAGATGAGATTACAAATCAGTAAAACCAAAGCAACTGGTCATATAAACCTTTTGTCTCTACACGGCTTAGCTTACAAGCTCAGGCTGTACATTTATTCTTCGAAGGACATCTTCTGGCATACAAAAGACAGGATTGACGGCCTTAATTTGTTCTTCTCCTAATAAAGATAGTCCAGCAATTCCAAATAAGGTGTGAAATGGATCCACCTGGAAGAAAAAAGCAAGCTCGTGTCTGTTTCTGCAAGTTAATCGGTTTTTCACTTGTATGGAACGAAACTTTTGTTTGCCAGCAGGAGAACTGAAAATCTCCATGGCCCGGGATGACAATACAACCGAACAAACTTTCATTTGTGCTAATGTGTGCAGACAGGCGAGACAATTTCCATAGCAGGTATTTACAATACTATGATTTACTCAGGAATGCTTATCAATTATCTGCTGCTAAGACAATTTTCAACTCTGAGTTAGACAGAAAGCACTCACATGAGTCTATTAGCATGCAATATTACAAGGTGGTAGAAGTGAAGATAATTAACACTTTAAAAGTAAACTGGATCATCTACAGGTAGCACTTCCATAAATTCCCCATTTGTTCTTCAGAAACATCATAATGCTCTTTGATGGTCTCCAAATACAGAGCTGTGCTGTAAAACCTTGAGAGGGAAGCAGCGACCTATTTCGCTAGAAAACCTCCCAGATCTATAAATAAAAACAACCCCCCCCGCCACCAACCTCTACTGCTAAAACCACACGACCACTGCCTCCTCTCCTCTCTCCACAAAACAAACAGATAAAAAAACCAACCCAAACACAAAATCCCCCAAAACAATGAGGTCTGTTAGGAATGAGTTTCTGCAGGAACAAAGCAAAAACCTGGGCACCAACATTTCTACAGGAGTAGAAATTTCTACACTTCAGCAGTTGAGGACAGGTAAAAATCATATGAAATGACTGCTAATATAACACTGAAAAATTCTTGCAAAGGTGCTCTCATTAGATATAGAAAAAAGGCTCTGCAGAGCTGCTCTTCCAAGAAGACATGATATTTCAGTACTCAAAGCCAGAAAAACGTTTAGACTTTAAGCGCTGGGCTTTTCTCGGAGAATTCCAAAAACGGAAGAGACCTTCCTGCAAGTGCCTTAAAAATACAAAACTCTTCAGATCTTAAGAACACAAAAACACTTTCCAAGTGACAGACAGGGGTTAACAGATTTCTCTCCCCCAACTGGGAATAAAGTAGCGGCTTGCAAAAAAATAAAAAGTTACTTTATTTTTTAATGCATTTGTGGAGAAGGGAGCAGACATGGGCAGCTGCAATATAAACAGCTAATACCTACCCAGACCATTAACACATAAGCCAAGTGTTCTATAGGTATTGCAATGAAGTCTCATAATACTTTTTATTTTATCTGTCCAGCACTCTTGAAAGATACAAACTTTATCTGCCATTTCACTGGGACAATCCCAATTACTTCCACCCAAAACCAGAGAGAACAGACCGGCTAAATCGTAACTGCTCTCTCAACATGCAAAAAATCCATACCGCCAGCCTCTCGACTATGTTATCGCAAAAGCTTCTTCCTCCCTCATCTAGACAAATGCCGGCTAGATTTATTCAGTGGCTGGGCTGGCAAAGAATGAAAATTAGCGTATAGGGATTCTCAATAAAAACTTATGACTTATTTAGATCGGACAAAATCACCGAGACAGTTGAAGACAACTAAACCCGCACCAGACCTTAGCTTGCAGATCGTTTCACAAAACAAAATAATAAACCCAAAAAATCTACACGCACCCCAGAAACCCACTACCAAAGGCAGTATTTTTACGCAGATCTACCAAACGGTCTTGTGAGAAATGGCTGGTGTTGCATGCGTTATGGGAACCAAACTGGATTTTGTAAGGAACGGCAACTGACTTCATCGGGTGATACAAGTGCATTATAAAGTATGCGCTTCCCAAGTACGCCTTCAATGGCAATTCTACCCTGTTCTTCCTTCAGAGCAAACTGCAGCCTCTGCAAAACCCACCTGGACCATGAGTTGAGTTACACTCAAACAAAAGCTGAAATTTCCAGCTGAAATTTTCATGTGTATTTTATTTAGAAAAAATATTACTTACCATATCTCCTGGTCTGTCAGCAAATCCTCCGGTCTCCTCATCCTGGCAAGCCAAAATAAAGCAGCGCAGTTTCTCTCTGTCAATCCACTGTATCCTACCAATCATCTTCAAAGAAGCTAGCACCCACCACGAGTAACACACGTCAGGTAACTGGCAAGCAGAGAAGCAGATTAGTATTTGATTTGGTTTTAAGCATAATGTTGCAAATTTTACTGGTAATTCTGCACATTACCAGGCGTGCTGTCATAATATTGTTGCAGAGACACAACACTTAAGAGTGTCTTTGGAGTAAAAGAGTTTCTTGGCAGAGTCTCCTTTCAGCAGACTTCTGTTTCCAGGAAGGGAAGGTATCTCTTTCAAACTTCTTCCCTTCTTCAAGAAACAAGACCACAAGATTGGGATTTTTAAAGACTTCGCCTTCTGTGAGAGAGGCTGAAAAACTGCAGTGCTTTTTTCAGGAGGAAATACGAAGAAGTTCATATTGACTATTTTTATTTTGGGGGGGGAGGGCGGCGGCAGGGGAATCTGTTAGTCGGTCATCTATTTGCCAGAGATTATTCCAGGTTACACAACTTCCTAGTGTGATGTGGAACACTACGACACTCAGGATTTACATCCACTAAAACACTAATTTTTATACAAATCCTATAGAAAAGATCATTCCCAAAGTCACAAAATATTAAAGACCCAGTTTAACAGGATAATGGTTCAAGTGGTCAGCAAGACATCCTTCAGTAGGCGTACTTTCCTATACCGAGGACTCAAACGAAGCATGGCTAAGGACTGCATCGAGTGTAAGTAACAAAGAATCAAGGTGAAGGCCTGACTTCTTTGAAAAGGTTACTAAATATTTTATAGAAGTCATGACATTTTGCAGAAGTAGTTCATCTTTAGAAAAAACAATCTCTTCTGAGGTTTGAACAAAGAAAAGAAGGCGTACGATACCTTCTCCGGTCGTCCGTTGAGACCTCCGGAAGGTAACTGACGTTCACAAAGCCACCAACCCAGCAAGTCAACATTTACTTGATGCAACTGGTCTGTTATAGCCAGAAATCCTGTGCAACAATAGATCTAAAATTACAGACATAAATTTTTTGTGTATTTAAAAACTAAGTATAGTTTAGCAGACTAAAAGCAGGAAGATCTCAAAGCAGCAATACGGTCAGGTAAACAATGCAAAATAAGGACACGCACATTTCAACTTTTAGTTTCAACGACTTTTCCTTCAGAGAAGTACGTTATTGTGACAGTTGCTTTTGTAAAAAAGTAGCAGTAACACAATTTAATTACATAGCAGTAGTATTTTACTAATATAAGACACTAATAAAAGGTTTGGCAAGTGATCCTAGGAGATCTGACAGAGACAGATAATTTTATTTTAGAAACATAGACTCTCAAGCCAGAGTAGTCAAACCGACTTCTGCGGGCTGGATATGGCCTTTATCAAAATTCTGCATTCGGTCTACTGTTTGTTCCTGTACCTGCCTTTTACCCTAATGCTTGCAGAGAGTAAACTACAGACCAAATGAATTCCCTAGCAGAAATGGGCTAACTGGGATCATTAACTATCTTGGCAATTCCACATATATTCAGTCATGTCACGCTTACTTTCAAAGTGCCATGTAATATATCTGCATTGATTAATCCCCTTTTAATATTAATTTAAAAATTAACAGTTTTTTTCTGGGAGACGACATTTACAGCGCAACAGCATACTTCGGTCACGTTCCATGTGGTCACTAAGAAAGCAGCGAAGCACAAAAAGCCAAGAATCATTGAATCGCTAAGGTTGGAAAAGAACCTCTAAATTCATCAAGTCCAACCTTTAACCTCATAGCACCTAATACCACTAAACCATATCACAAAGTGCCACATCTACTCATTTTTTGAACGCTTCCAGGTTTGGAGACTCCACCGCTTTCCTCAGGAGCCCGTTCCAATGCTTAACTGCTCCTTCAGTGAAGAAATTTTTCCTAATATCCAATCTGAATCTCCCGCAGTGCAACTTGAGGCCATGTTCCCTTGTCCTGTTACTAACTGACTGGGAGAAGAGGCCAAGCCCCACCTTGCCACAACTTCCTTTCAGGTTGTCGTTGAACAGTAAAGTCTCTCCTGAACCTTCTTTTCTCAGGACTAAATGCTCTAGTACCCTTGAGCTGCTCCTCACAGGCCTTATGTTCCAGACCCTTCCCCGGCTCTATTACCCTTCTCTAGACATGCTCCAGCACCGTAATGTTCTTTTTGAAGCGACAGGCCCAAAAGTGCTCTCAGGATCGGAGGTGCCCCAGCGGTGGCCAGCACAGGGGACAGCAACTGCCCTGGTCCAGTGGCCACGCTGCGGCTGGTACAGCCGAAGTGCCGGTGGCCTTCTTGCCCACCTGGGCACAGCCGGGCCGATGTTTGGTTCCTGCCGACCCCCCCTAGGTCCTTTACTGCCGGACGGCTTTCCAGCCGCTCTTCCCCAAACCCGGAGCGTTGCGCGGGGTTGTTGTGACACAAGCGCAGGACCCGGCACTTGGCCTTGTCGAGCGTCACGCAATTGGCCTTGGCCCGTGGATTCAGCCTGTCCAGAGCCCTCTGCAGAGCCTTCTGCCCTCACAAGAATCAACACTCTCAAACAAACCGGTCCTTCCTGTGAACTTACTCAGGATGCGCTTGATTCCTTTGTCCAGATTGTTGATGAGGATATCAAACAGGACTGGCCCCAAAACTGAGCCCCAGAGAACCCCACTCATGACCCTGCGCCAACTGGATTTACCATCACTCCCCGCTACTCTCCGGGTCTGGCCACGTGGCCCATTTTTCACCCGGCAAAGACTGCGCCTGTCCAAGCCATGGGCTGCAGCTTCTCCGGGAGAATGCTGTGGGAAAGCATGTCAAAGGCTTTACTCAGGTCTAGGTAGACATATCCACTGCCTTTCTCTCATCCCCTAGGCAGGTCACTCGGTCATAAAAGGAGATCAGGTTTGGCAACGTTCCCAGAAAACTACTGAATTTCCACAGAGCTGAAAGAGATAGCTTTTGAAGGAGTATGTGAATAAGCACAACAGATCTAATCCCCACAGGAAATGCCAGCTGCAAACAGAGTGGGTTCAGCTATTGAACCAACTTCCTCGAACATTAGAACATGGTCCAGCCATTTAGACTATATGGGCAATGCTACTGTACATAAAACTGTAAGATAAGTACATGTAACAGATTTAACTTTTTTTCCTGATTTTAAACAAAGAAGGGGCGGGAAACCCAACACTTGTCAACAAAATGCCTCTAGTATTTTCCTGTGATGAGGTGAATCTGGCTTTGGCATTACTCACCGTAATTATGCAAAATAAACAGGTAACTGCAACAGCATTAAAAGTTGATTTTTTTCACACATTCAGGTTAAATGCAATAAACTCTTCCATGAAAAGAAATTAATATAGGAAAGGTAAATTTAAAATTAAAATTATTTAAATTATGTCAACTTCCTGTTGGAAGAAGTTATTTAGATTGTCTTCCTTGGGAGATACCTTAATTTGTTCCAATTATGCTACTGCATTTTCTTCTCAAGTAGATTTTACTGAGCATTTTTCAGAATTCACTCTCACCAATAACACTAGCGATTCTAGCTGATAAATATTCCCATTACTAAGTTAGGTATGTCATCTTAAAACTGACTTTGCTCAAAAAATTAAGTAATGCTTGGCAGGATTCATGTCTCATTTTTATTTGGGTTCATTGGCTGATAAATCGCAAACATACTATACAATTGACCCTTATGTCCCATTATGATCTGCGTCAGAAACAGTGACAAATCTTGTCCACTGTCTCCATTGATACCCATTTCAAATTCTCTAAAACTCCTCAGGCTAGCAATTTCAACATCGTTATGTGAAGACTGAAATACAGTCCTAAAAGTTATTCCGTTATGATCTTTTTTCTACCTAGACTAAACTTTCGAGTCTCGACCCACCTTCTCAGATTAGGTTACATACCTGTTCATTTATTTTAACTAAGATACTAGAATCGGACATTTGGGAAACAAGAGGTACATCACTTGTCATCGCCAATACGTGTCGTAAAGAAACATTTATAGGCAGTGTGTGATACTTGCTAATTTAACATATAAAGAGAAACTCACCTGTCCTGCATGTGATTCAGAACCGGGTCTACAACCAAATCCTCCATCAAAGTTCATACAGGACAAAACGAATTCTACTGCTTTTCCCACATCAATAGCATCCAGCTTTCCCTGCAAGTCAGAAAATAACTAATGCACTCGATATTCTACCAAGCTCATCTTCTACAGAAACTTGGGCGGTACCAAAGAGCAGTACCTCTCTCTACTCGTGCAAGCGACCGTTTAGGACTTACCAGAAGCGCGAGAGTTGCTGCAGCACAGAAAGAGAACCTTGTATCTATTTCTCCTATAATGTGGGGGGTAAGGAATGAAATAAGATTATTTTTTCAACAAACATACATTTAAATCACTACTGAAAGTATGGAACAAAATGTGAAAATCCTAGGTTCTACATTGAAAAACAAAAATCAGCTAAAAAAGTCCCCCCATACAATTTGATTTTCCAGCTTATCAATTATTCCCCCAGTAATTTAGAAAACGTACCTTACCATTTAAGTGATCTGTATGTTTTACTCTGCATAAAAGTCAACTCATTTAGAGCTGGACAGCTATATATCCAATTCAATTCAACTAGTGGTAATTTACAAACAACCGTTTAATTTTGGATTTTATCTGTAGTGGTCTATAGATAATTGCAGAGCAATGGAAATAACGCAAAAATAATCGGACAACTCTTACTCTGCCTCAAATCAGTTGTAGAAACCATTTCTTGTTTTATAGGAAAACTTACTAAAGTTACAAGGCTTCTTTTGCATATTTGTACCTGGAAGAAAAAGCAAAGCCCCTACACCTACAACAGAATGATTGCTTGTCAAGTCCAATATAACTCTGGTAGCACAAACTCCAAGCAATTAATACTTGAAGTCACAATTTAAAATTGAACTGAACATTCATTTTTTTGGTCAAACTTACGCAAGACTTCTCTTCTTAAGAAATTCACAAGCTGAAACACATAAACCAAACATCTGCTGCTCTGTCCTACATCAGGCATCGCACTCCTTCAGCTGCACCTCTCAGAAATAATGTCAATCTGTTGTGCAATCGGTACACTTGTGACAATACTTCAACAAAAAGGACGCAGCAAATGACGAACCAATTTAACACGTAGCGTATCATCTACCTTTACAGTAGCGTACGTATACCGCTAAGATCTCAATTGCTGAATTTTACCCGAACAAGAACATGAGTGATATGCAAGAGATTTTATTAAAATTTAGGTCTTCCATGGTGATAAATACTTTTAGAGTGACTAAATATTTATGCCACAGCTTAAAAATGCCATATTTGTTCACAAAGAATTTATATGCAGAAAGAAAATCAGTATTAACAGAAGTTCATGAGTACAAACCCAGTTTTTCCTCACTCCCACATAGTGAAAAATCCTTTCATAGTTGACATGGATACAGATCATTACTGACTACCATCAAATAGCAAGCATAAAACGTTCCTTATGAAACGGCATATCTAGTATATCAAAGTACTGTTAAGTTACAAATGCCCAAAAGTTTTCTTCTTTAAGAGCTGGACACTTTATTCTTAATACAAAAATGGAACTTAAATTTAGAATATTTATGAAAGGAAAGAAATATAATTCTGTCCTTCAAAAACCCTTATTTTTCATGACTCAGAAAATAGAAGTGTTCACGTACAATACATATGCAAAAAGACCATCCAAGGAAACTCAAGTTTACAGACTTACACAAGTCAACCTAGACACTACGTTTAAAAGAACTAAAAATTACCCCATTCATCTCCAGCAAATGATCCATCTTCTTTCTGCAAGCCCTGTATATATTCGACAATTTTATTTACATCAACTACGTGGAGACTATCATATAAGATAAGAATCTGGGGGGGAAGAAAGGACACAGTAACGATCAAAGAGAAGCAAAAAGTTAAAAAAATTATTTTTTAACAAAAAAACCCCATGGATTTATAAAAGACTTGATTTAATTGACTCTAAGTACTATTTGGTAAGGTTTATCATAAAAAACCTTTTTTCCACTTTAGTAGTTAATCTCTGCACTGTAGATTATCTTTGTCTAAAAACTTTAAGAAATTCTCAAATACAAACAATTCAAACTGAACTCTTTCATGCTTTGTTACTTTCAACGTTGAGGTCTCCTTTCAAAAGCGTAACCAGGTTTATTTGTTTTATGTTAGCAATACATAGAACAGAGATCTGATTATGGTTAATATTGTAATGGGACAATGACATCTTAAGACGTACCAATTTGTAGTTTTGCACTGCGGCTACTTGGATATGTGTACGTTAAACTGCTAGTTACTAATTTCACTTACAGAACAAACTTGTCAACAATTACTAATTTCAAATTATTAGATTTTTATTTACATTCAATTTTAAAATATAACTAATAGAACTTATTTTTCAATAAGATACTGAAATAATTTTTGCCACGGGCTTCCAACAGTAACTGGTTCATAAATCTGCAATCATCAAAATCTTATTCAAAAACACTTTTTTCTAAAATTACCCTGCTACACTTACCTGGACAGCACTGAGGGTATACAGAAGATGAGGATCGTGACCTATGCTGGCACTTATTCCACCACATTCATGTTGACACGATTTAATGAATGACAGAATTTCTTCTTTGTTCATTCGGTGCAGTTGCCCCATGAGATCCATTGCTGTCAGTCCCCAGTAGACACCGCTCATCCTCAAATACTCCGACATACAGTATTCCTAAACAATGCACTATTTTAGTTCTTGATTGGATAAGCACACCATCAATACAGAGCAATGAAAACACATTAGTTAACTTTCACAAATAGTTTCTAGTTAGTTGACCATCTTCCATCCATTTAGCAACTATGCATCGGCCACTCACAGATATTCTGTACGTCTTGCACATGTATACCTACCTACTACATGTATACACAGTCGTACATACAGGAAAATGCACATGTATATACCTACACATACCACGCTCCCTTCCTCCCTGTATTGTTTTAGTTCAAAGCATCAAGCTCAATGTCAAATTAGGCACAAACAAGTAGTTGGGCGCCAATTCACTCCAGATCACTTATTATCTTGGCATTCGAAGAACCCCTCCAATTGCCACCCCAACTAGTCTCAAAAAATAACAAGTCTATTATTTCCGAGTGCCAAAACTCTCCCAATCTGAAGCTGTGCTAGGAAGTGAAATTTTATATTGAATTCTCTTACGCTGATTACATCACCTACGCCAGATAAACGTTATTTTTTACATGCGGTACAATCGAAACCAACGGTGCTTGGTGCGCTTTTGTGAACAATAAAGGTGACCGCAACTTTTCTTCACGTAAGCAGTTACCGACAATTTTCACCTGCTGGAAGCGGAATCCCATTGTTGTGGACTACATCCAATCGCTTACGACTATAAAATTGATATTAGTTGTCCCATCAAAAGAATAACATGCAAATGCAACTCTACTTGTGCATTCTAGTGGATGAAGAAGCTAGGAGCTTGTTTCTCAGGTCTCAGAGTAATTATAGAGCTAAAATGACAATCTTCAAATTTAGACTCAGATAATACATGCCGAAACTCATCACAGACCTAGAGAAATTAACAAATACATCTTTATTTTATGCTTTAGATTGCAGGGTAAAAAACAATTAGCTTGTCAACGTGCATCTAACCCTTAACTCTGAACCAATAAACAGAGGTTATTACCACTGTCTGTAACAAACTGATACCTACATAATCATCTTTCTTTGTTCCATATGAAGCTATATAGTCCGCATGTTTTTCTGAAAGTAATGTGCTTGGGGCATCGGGTTTTATTATAACATCCTTTTGCGGTGTCCCCTGTAAAAAGCACCAACAAGTCAGTCGCAATGTCAGGATAAAACGCTTTAGCAACTTGGCATAATTTACTCAACACCGGTGATTGTGAAAAAACATCTCTCTAACTATTCTGAGCCTAGGTTAGGTTGCGTATCTCACGCCATCACTGTTCAGCCCGGCTAAACCCTTCCCCGGGAAAGGCTGCGAACCAAACCTTGCAATAAAGCTAAGAAATAACACCAACTCGCCAGGAATAACCTAAAGCGCCGGAGCGCTTCCCTGGGCACGACCCTGCCGCCCAGCGCCCCCCCGGCCCCGCGAGGCCCGGCCCAGCCCGCGCGCTCCCGGGGCCGCCGCGCAGCTGCAGAGGCGAGCGCCACTCCCGTCCCCCCGAGCGGACCCAGTGCGACTCGCGTTCCCCCGAGGCCGATACAGCCGCGCGCTAGAAAACAACGCCTTCCCGCAGGTGAGACGAGCCGCAACGCGCCGCGGGCCCCCAAACCCACCATGTTGTCTGCACGCAGAGGAAGAAGCAAAGCGGAAGGCGGTGGCCGGCGGGGCCTCGCTGTGCCCGCCCGGGACCCACTCGGGAGCCGCCCTCCGGCGGCTGCGCAGAACCGAAGGGCGCCGCTCGCCGCGGGTTCGCGGCCCCGCGCCGTGCGCTTCAAGGGCCGCGTAGCGGCCGCGGCGTTCTGACTTGCCTCAGCTGAAGTCTGTTCTGAAACAGGTAGTAAATTTAAGGTACACTAACTCCAGCTGTGCGCTTTCTTGCATCACAGCAAACAGGATGGCATTTAGAAATAACTTCGGTTTCCTTCCTCAGCTCTACGGAAAAGCAAATCCAAGAATTTAGTCACAGGTAAAACGGGTAAAGATAACTGTCCTTTTGCTCAAAACCGTCTCTTTTGCTTCCTAATTAAAACTGTCTTGGGTGATTATGCTCATGATTACCAACTCTTGATGCATGCACACGTTCCACTTGAACTATACCAGGCAGGAACATCAAACAAGAAGCATTATGTATAATTCTGGGTTGCATAGGACAGTCAAAAATAAGGTGTATTTCTTGCATACGTCAAATACTTACCAAAGATGTTGCATTATGAGTCTTCCCGGAGGTAAGTCAGTAATTTATAGGGATTAAACACTTTTCTTTAAAGAACTAACTTCCCAGGTAGCCTACCCAAGAAGCAAGGGTTGCAGAACTTACATACCTGATGACAGTAATAATACCATCCAGCACTAAATTCAGATGAGACATAAAAGAGACCAGACGGAGGCAAGGATATTTTGGAGGGAAATTGGAAATGAATTAATAGAATTATTGAGGTTTGAAGATACCTCTTGAAATCGTGGAGCACAACCCACCTACACCAAGTAGGCTTAGCTAGAGCAGGTTGTTCAAGACCACTAGCAGTTGAGTTTTGAACGTCAGATGGGGGCTCCACCACCTCTGCCAGCATATGACATCCCTCACAATAAAAAATAAGTTTTCTTGTGTTCCAGTGGAATGTCATGTATTTTCATTTGTCCACATTGCCTGTTGTCCTGTCAGTGGATACTACTGGGGCTGGCTCCCTCCTCTTCATTGCATCCCATCGGGTATTTATGCACATAGATAAAATTACCCCTGAGCTTTCTCTTGTCCAGGCTAAAAAGTCAGCCTCTTCTCACATGAGAGATGCTTCAGGCCCTTAATATTTTTGTGGCCATGTGCTAGACTCCCTCCTTTAAGTCCCCATCTTTCTTATACAGGGGAGCCTAGAACTGGATGCAGTGCAGCCTCACGTGTCCAGTAATTTGTTCAAGAACTCCAGGGAATGTCCATTCTGCCAGCATTGCCAAGAAGGGTCTATCCAAGGTTAAGAAAAACCCCTCCTAATTCCTTCTTCTTGGCTGTTCTTGCTGAAAACATAGTTAAGTATATACATTGATGGAAAGGAATAATAGGTTTATATATACAAGAAAGACATTAAGCTATTAGAGAGCATCCAAAGGAGGGCAATGAAGATGGTGAAGGGCCTTGTGGGGAAGCCGTATGAGGAGTGGCAGGGGTCACTCGGTCTGTTCAGCCTGAAGAAGAGTCTGAGGGGAGACTCATCACAGTCTACAACTTCCTTGTGAGGGGAAGAGGGGCAGACACTGATCTCTTCTCTCTGGTGCTCAGTGACAGAACCCAAGGGAATGGCTGGAACCGAGTCAGGAGGTTTAGGTTTGCTATTACGGGAAGGTTCTTCCCCCAGAGGGTGGTCAGGCACTGAACAAGCTCCCCAGGGCAGTGGTTGCAGCCCCAAGACTGCCAGCATTTGGACCATGCTCTCAAGCACAGGGTGGGATTTTTGTGCAGGGCCAGGGGTTGGACTCAATGGTCCTTGTGGGTGCCTCCCAACTTGGCATACTCCGTGATTCTGTCTCTAAATGTACTAGATTTTAAATAAAAAACATCTTGTAAGTCATTGTTAAGGGCAAGCTGCACATTTTCACTTGAAGCGATTCATCCTCATTTAATATGTACATGCCTGAGAATGTAAAGGCCAGATTCTCTTAAGCTGATACTGTTACTGCTGGATAGTATACAAATCCTTGGCACGGACACACGCAGACAATAGCAATGCAGGCCTTCGTGCTGCTCGACTGGAAAGGCCGTTCAGCTGCTTGGGGCAAGAGCACGGAGAAACTGAAATACGGCTATTAACGTACTTCAGAATTCATATTTTGGGTTAGTTGTCTGCTGTAAGTAAGATGACAAGCAAAATGACCAAAAAACCAATGACAAGCAAAAAAACCAAGCACACTTCTCTTAAAAATATTTTATTAGAATGTAGCATTGACTGTCAGAAATGACATTTTGATTATCTTATTTTATAGTGAGAACAGAATCAGTGCTTAATAAAGAACAGAATAAAAGTATTTTGAAGGAATTTTTTTTCTTCATCCCTTTTTAATTCTATTGAGAAACGCACTAAAATCTTTTTCTGCAAGAACACTGAACAGTACAGCAGCGCCAGATGTGCTTTATATGTTTCTTTAAGCCTTAAATTTGCCAACATGTTCACGAGCTATGATCATCCTTTGAATCTGAGCAGTTCCCTCATAAATCTGAAAAGAAGAATTGCAGTAATGTTAGCAGCCGATTTTTTAAAAGGTTTAACAGGTATACATTTATAAACCTCCATGGCACTAATCCAGTGTGGATTAGGATGTGCAGGAAGACAGAGAAAACAGAGAAAATTGCAGTGTGACAGAGTAATTACAGTGGGCTAAATGAAATGTAACTCATACAAGATACTGAGAAAGTCTTGTTCTCTCAGGTGCTCTTATCTAAAGTCAGTAGGGCTCTCACAAAAATAGACAGGTGATAACATTCCTCTTATTTGAGGAAGAAAATACATAATTTAGATTTTACAAGGTAGGATCTGAAATCATGGATAGAAGGGAAGAGATTACTTGTCCCTAAGTGTTGTATTTTCTTTGACTAGCCTTTCAAGGTCATACCATATGTTATCTTTGATCCATTTATTTCCATTGCTTCTTGTTAACTAGTACTGTCTCCCATACAGTTTTGTTTGCCGTTTTCTTTATTCTTGCATTTTCTTCTAGAAACAGCTTGCATCATCAGTCTGTTTTGTTTGTTTGCTGGCAGCAAAGCCAAAAATAGACAAAAAAGCACCTATGAAGTTCTAATGCCAGAGGAGGCCGTATGCTCCACAGGCATACTGCAATGTAACGCAAGGGCTGAGGCGACACGGTTTAGCTGAAACACAGTGCTTCAGCTCCCGGTTCTGCCAGAACTTGGTTTGGGAAATTGCTGAAAACCATGTAAATTCGCTTATAGGAATAATCTTTCCAGGAACCTTGAAGAGCATTTTAAAAATAAGGATGCTATAACCTGTGTTCACATTAGTGTTTGGGTTCAGAACAAGCTGTTGATTCCCAAGGTGAATTCTCTGCTGCCACTTACCCCATGTCGATCCAGTCCACAGAGCAGATTGTGTTTTGTGAATACCAGGTGCCTTCTGAAACCAACTGAAATGGAAGCTCTGTTTTCTCTCTATACTAAACACTCACCAAACGCTAGGAAAGCCATAATGGTCCAAGCCTACAACTGGACCCTAAAAATTGCACGCCTATCGGGGACATACATTCCAAGGGACCAAACAGGCTTGCTATGAATTCAGCCCGCTCAAACTGCTTAGCGTGTAGCTGCCAGGGTCTCGGCAGCCATTCCCGCAATCTACCAAACTGTTCCTATTGCGCTAAATTTGCACTTGCTGATGAAGACAGCCAGGAAACTCAAGTGTAAAGACATCACAACTCACAATCTTCCTAAGTAATTACAGGAAAGGTTTTGGTTTATAAACTGATGGAAATAGTTTCAAGATTCCTTGACTATTAAAGAAAGGAAGTTTTCCAAATTTAAGAGTTTCCAAACCTAAGAGTTTCTAACAAAGCGGCCTAGATTTGTAGCCAGACAATACTAGGGCAGAGTAGGGACATGTAAAAGTGCTACCTGTAAACACAATAAAAGGATCATGTAATACCAAAGAAGATCAAACATATGAAAGACAAGTTGAAAAATCAAGTTTTTGTGCATGCAATGTACGGCAAAAAGTATGTACCATCTGGAATCGAGCGGTAATACAGCAAAGCACAGCGAAGTGCAAGATATAATCGAGAGACACGAACAAAATAATTGCAAGACAAAAGCCTTTCCTGAATTCTTTTGGGGATGAAGTGGAACTGACAGTCATCAAAAATTTAATAGTAAATCTGAATTATTACAAAAACAAGCCTACTTAGCCATGCATTTGGACCACTGTAATGAAAAAACTAAGTAATAATTGGATTCTGTAAAATTAATCTCAATCAATCTGAGTTTCAACCCTCTAAATAGCATGCAACCTGACAGGAAAAAAATCCCAATCATAAAGTTCAATTAATCATTCATTTCCTCACTCACAGAAGTGAAGTTAGTTATAGGGACCTTTAGATTCCAGCATAGCAGTTGTCTTTTCTTAAACTGAGAAAAATAAATTCTTGGCTAGTGGCAATAATAGTTGTCATTTTGAAGTCAGCTGTAAGACAAGTATTAACTACCTAGAATCTTGAGAGTGACAGCTATTATAGCTAACAATCATTTATACGTCATGGTCTATGTGCATTTCTTGATACCATCTATTTTGATACGTTTTATCTAGTCACTATTTATGTTAGATAATGTCAATAAAGATTACTGGTTTTGCTGAATGCAATTAAAATATTCTTGCTGAATGAAGAACTGTAGCATAGTATGTGCCAATATACTAATTACAACATGACATGGAATAATTTCTTGACGGTAACACTGCAGTAAAAAACCTGGGGATTATGGGAAACAATGGGATAAACATGAGTACAAAAGGGTCTTGTTGTTAAAAAAAAAGGCTAATCACTCTAGGTTGTGTCACACTTCTGTTGATACGACAGATGTAAGATAACCATTTTACATGTCATGGTTTCAGCTAGGATAGGGTTAATTTTTTTCCTAGTAGCTGGTACAGTGCTGTGTTTTAGTGTGAGAATAGTGTTGGTATCACATTCACATTTCGGTTCTTGCTCTGTAGCGTTTACTCTAAATCCAGGACTTTTCCGTTTCCTGTGATCTGCCAGCAAGGAGGTGCACAAAAAGCTGGGAGGGATCGTGGCCAGGAGTGCTGACCTAGAATGGCCAAAGGAGTATTTCATGCCCCAGAGAGTCACGCCCAGTACATAAACTTACCAGGAGGGTGCCGATTGCTGCGGGTGGATGGGGCAGGTGTTGGTCACCGGGTGGTGAACAACTTTATTGTGCATCACTTGTTCCTCCCGGGTTTTATTCCCATCTGTCTCTCCCTTTTATTATTATCAGTTACTTTATTTCTATTATTAAACTGTGCTTATTCTTAATGCATGAGATCTATCTTTTTTTTTCCAATTCTCTCCACCATCCCTCCGAAGCAGGGAGGGGAAGGGAGTGAGCAGCTGTATGGCTACTTAGTTGCCAGCTGGGGTTTAACTACAACACCCTGATACTCAATACTGGTGAGACCTCAACCCCAGCATTGTACACAGCTTATGATACCAAAGTTTCAAACAGAAAGTTTAAAGTAACAGATGATGGAGACTGGAAACAGAAAAGAAAAAAAAAACCAAAAACCCCAACCAAACAAAAACCACCTTTTCCCTCGTAAGTTGTTGGGGTAAGAAACTGCTTTAGTGTTCAGGCTAAGACAGCTAAACTATAAGCAGACATCAATCCGGAATACAGATAGATGGTCAGAAGATTTGCATCTCTGAAGGTTTTCAGGAACGGTATGATACGTAAACCACCTCTAGTTACGGAATACCAAAGCAAGTGTTGGTATTTTGATCAGGATTTTTTTCCTAGAGTGCAAAAATTTCAGAATTGAGAATCCAAGAATTGCAAAGAGTTACCACATTAGAGGGAAAAAAAAAAGAAAGAAAAAACGTAATTTATTTCTTTTATGTGGGTTGAGTTTTCGTCAAGTGCAATGACTTTTGTATGGAAGTAATTTCCTGACTTGAAATAATTTCCTGATTTGAATGACTCTTTCTTTTACTGCTCTCATTCTAAAATTTCTTTTTTTAATAGGTGTACATCACGATTTGAAGTAAGTAGCTATTAGTTTATTCTATATTAAATCTCTGCATTATCACATTCTGTTTTACTTACCTGGTAGATTTTAGCATCTCTCATTAGTTTTTCTACAGGATATTCTGTGTTAAATCCATTTCCTCCAAAAATCTGTACTGCATCTGCGGCTACTTGGTTTGCAATGTCACCAGCAAATGCCTTCGCAATGGAAGCATAGTAGGTATTCCTGCGACCAGCATCAACTTCCCATGCAGCTCTCTGGTAAGCCATCCTAGCGAGTTCAACTTTCATTGCCATTTCAGCAAGCAAGAAAGACACTGCTTGGTGCTATGATGAAATAAACTAGGTTAATATTGCCTGCTTAAAATACTACGACATCCAAGAAAGATATTGTCTCCTAAATATAGTGATTTTTTTCCAAGAAACTCAGTAAGTTCTATGAGAGAAGTTCTACAGAATATGCATCAGGCTCTCATATATGTATGTTGAACTACACTCTTAAGTTCTTGATTTTCAAATCCACTTAGCCATAGGGATTAAATACCGATTATGAAGTTGTTCTTTCCTATTTATGAGATTGGTATTTACCTTGCTGTTTATTCGTATTTTTTCAAAACTGGTAAGCAGTTGATTGCCATGATTGGCAATGCATTCTATTAGTGTTAATACTATATGTCTTGTTTCACATACCTCAGATGTTTTCTTCTTTCCTGAAAATCCCTCTTTATTAGTGCTGAAGAACTTAAGTATGCCCTGCTGGTACGTAAGTTTTGAGGTTCTGGGCAGAGTTTTCTTTCTGCTTTTACAGCTATCATTGATAAATTATAAAAAATTCCTGAAGTTACCACATAGCTAAGTTTACTTATGTTGCAACCTATATACTTGGAAACCCCAAAATGGCAGAGGTATAATATAAAAATTAAGGAAATATAAATATCAAGGAATAACCTTGAAAAATCGGTAGCAGTACATCTGGTGTGAAAACATAAGCTTTTATTATACTCTGTCTGCCCCCACACTTACTTCAACAATCGGTTTCCCAAAGGTTTTTCTCTCCAAAGCGTATCTAGTAGCTTCATCGAGGGCTCTTTTTGCTAATCCAACAGCACCAGCTGCTACCTGAATTGAATACAGGCCAGAGTAAAAAAATCGGGAATTCCTGCTGTATTTTATAACCGAGTTTTTTTCTGATACTTACGGGTGGTCTGGTCTTATCAAAAGCTCCCATTGCGATTTTAAAGCCAGCTCCTTCAGCTATCAGTACATTTTCTTTTGGGACTCTCACATCTTCAAAGACAATGCCTCTTGTATCTGAGCAGCGCTGACCCATATTCATTTCCTGAAGTGGAAAATTTACAGATGTGCTGCTAAATTGGATTATTCAAAGGTACAATATGTTTTCATTCTTTTGTTGACTCAAAGCATATAGTTTTTCTTCCCCAAAACACTTAATCTAAAAATCACCACATACAAGACAAATACTAGTTTTGTACTTGCAGACCAGCATGCCCTTAACTTGTCTAAGCTGGGCAGTTTGCTTTCTCCTTATATGAAGTTAGTTCTGTCGCTGTAATTGGTCTTCTTCTGTTCCTCTAGTTCAACGGTCTTTGAGATGCAAGTGGAAAAAGAAAAGATTCTAATATGCAGGAAGGACAGGTATACTACAAGTAAATAAATAAATGAGCTTTTCAAGTTTTCAGATTTCTTGCCTAATGTTCAACATTCAGTTTTGCCTACTATTAAAAATAGTACTTTTTTTTTTTTTTTTGTTAAGCAAGAACTAGCATCAGTATCCCTAAGGCCTCTTCTCTGACCAGCAGTAGCTAAAATTAAAACTCACTGTGTGTATTTACTGCCAAAATTGTCCAACTTGCTTCTTATTCTTTCAAGGCGTACTACTTCTCATTTATTGGCACCTGCCAATACAGTAGTTCTCAAAGACTCTTTTGCAGCTGTTCAAAGGAGTCATCTTTCTTTAGACCATCTGAATAATTCCTTTTCTGAATAATTAGCTTTAAAATTATGTTTTATGAATAGTTCCTCTATGTTGTGAAAATGAAAAGATGGTTGTACATAAGCATATGAAAATGTTCAGTTGTGTAACAATCTCTTTTCTTTAGCGGTACATTTGTTTTATTATTGGTTTAGAACTGAAAAATAATTCCTGGCTTGTCAAACAAGAAATACAGTCTTCACCTTTCTTCCAATTTGGATTCCCGGGCTATCTGCTTCCACAATGAATCCGGTAAAGGCTTTGCTTGCAGGAGCTTTTGGATCTGGATTGGTACGTGCTAGCAAAAAATACCTAGTGTAAAACAAAGAAGATGGATGCAGTTTATCCTCACAATTAACAAGATAGATTTATCTAGCACTTTAAACATTTTTATGTGCATTTCTACCATATAATAAATTCTGTCTGTAAGTTAACGTTTCTTTCTTGCCCATCCTGAAAATAAAAGGAGAGGGAGCAAGAGAGTGGAAGTTTCAAAGATTCAAGATTTCATAAAATTTAATAAGGTTATTCAGATCAACATGCAAAGATTCTCTACCTTTTCCATCTATTGTAAATCTTTACGATATTACCAGCTTCCCAAATAGTAGAAAAGAAACCTATTCATAGCATATACACAAAAATGAATGCTTGGGACATACATTCTTGGATGTAAAAGTTATCACCTGATTTCAAAGACCTCGATTTTATTTTTCTAAGTGTAAGTTGTAAATAAGTATTTCCCTTAGAAATTAAACAGCCGTAAATCACTTTTATGGTATTCAGTAAGTTCAAAAGAAATCTGACAGATTGTCTTTGGTGGGTCTGCCTTCAACAAGGAAATAACTAGAAAATTCAGGTTTTGGCTAAGAGTATAAAGCTTTTCCCACTTGAATTCAGGGAAATTTTTGCTTTGTGAATCATTGTGATGTAAGACATGATTTAAGAGCTTTGCATTGTAAAAGCACGCTTTAGACACCACAGCCACATCTGCAATCTTTGACAGATGGAAAATGTCTTCTTTTCAGAAAATAAAAAGTAACACAACAATCTAACAGTGTTTCTAGCTTCACTAGGAGTAAGAGGTGTTTCTACTAGAATCAGATTTAATTTTGACAGTGGCAAGATTCAAGAGGCCATTCTTGAGTGTGGAGTCATGATGTCATCACTCATTTTCCTTTTTAGGCTTTGCATAGCACTCAAGATTGCATTTATATGCTATCCTGATAGCTGTCCTGATAAACTGGGCAGAGATTAAAATTTAGTCTGCTGAAACACAGTGAACATTCAGATTTGTATCAGGTCTTTAAAGAATTTAACTGAGGGCAGAGGGGTGGGGTAAAGCTACTACGTAACAGCATAGAACTATGACGCCAGTTAACATACCAGTTTGCTTTCCCCCCATTTGTGATCCACATTTTCTGACCATTAATAACATATTCATCTCCCTTCTTCTCAGCCTTTGTTTTTATACCAGCCACATCAGAGCCTGCTCCGGGCTCTGTTACACAGTAAGCCTAAAAGAAATTAAGATGTGAAGTCTTGGGGAATAAAAGTTCTATCTTTCAACTACAAATTAATGCAGATTATGTGCATCAAACTATTTGTAAAAGGTTTAAGTGAACTGCATGGTAAAATCCAAATACCAAATAAACAAAACCCTCCAATAAAACCCCAAAGCAACCCAACGCACGACCCCCTCTCCCCCAAAAGGCTGGCTGAATAAGGGTTAATTTTCTATATAAATCCATATTTATACATAAAATTGGCTTTTAATCAAACAGAAACATTCTGTAACCCTTAAGTTATTACCTCCTCAGGCTTCAAAAATTCTGATGTGAAAGCTGAGGATCTTTAAAGTCTGAAAATAAGAGCACTGAGTACCATTTTATGCTTCCCGAGTCCTTCATTTTAGGAGGCTTAGTTGTACAGATTTACATATATTGCACACGAATCTTTACTTCTTTCTATGTAACAAATACTGTTTACGTAATATTTAAGATCACAAATAGAGTTTCATTCCCATCCAAGTTAAGGGTCTCCTTACATAAACCTTGTATTTTTTTTTCTTAAACGTCTACACCTCCTCTTGAAAGGGAAATAAAAACTATTAATTTTTGGTAAGTGACTTAGGATAGGGATAATTTTCCAAGTAATATCTTCTATTTGCTTACTGCATGTCTCTCATTAGGTATCTGCTAACTCTCAGTGAATTTCACTGTTTACGTACAAATCAAAAAGGGCTAAGTAGTGAGTACGTGTAAGTGTTGGGGGGAAAAAATGGCAAAAAAAGAGGAAAAGAAAAGAAAAAAAAAGGAGTTACACTATTCATATGGTTTAGGAACATTCTATAGTATAGCAATTACACTTACACACATCATTGGTTCCTCTGTCATTCTTCCTAAGTATTTTTTCTGCTGATGCTCATTTCCTGCAATGATAACTGGCATTTGCTGAAAGAAAATATTTAGACCGTTAATCTGTCTCTTTAAAGTGCAGAGATTGTAGTTTAAGGGATGTAAGAAAAGACAGAACTTACCCCTAGGGAGTTTGCTTCAATGGCAGTTTGAACCCCTGTACATCCGTAAGCTAACTCTTCTGTAATAAGGCACGCTTCAAAACTTCCGAGGCCAAGGCCACCTATGGTGGAAGTATTTCATTTACTTGAGGGGATTTAAATGATAACATATTAATATTAGTGATTTACACAACATAATTAACAAAAATGTATTCTTCCACATAGATGTGATTGTGTACTGTGTTTGATTAGGCATTCTCACGCAAGCTTTTTAAATAAATCTTTGTCAGAAGAGTAACAGGTGATTTGAAAATTACATATCGTGTGTCCAGAGTTATTGTTTGATCAGTGTGGGACAACTTGCACAAAGTGGCAAGAATGTACCGCTCACATTTTTTGCTACTGTACATTCAAGAATTAAGAGTTCCTAGGAAGCAGAGAAAGGGCTCCTGAGCCGAAAGCATTTGGGAACAAAAAAGTGTCTGTATTAGTAGACAACCGATGCAGTAATCTGTTTCTGACGGAAGCCAACACTATGGGAAACTGGCCAACACTACAAACAAATACAATAACAACTACCTCAGAAATTTTTCCTGAACTTTCAGGTGACTTCCTTGGTCAAATAAATAATTTTCTTTGCTATCTTTGTTGTGCCAACCCCTGACAGACATCTGTTACATGAATTTGTCCAGTCTCTTTTTGAATCTATGTAAAATTTTAGCACCTATATCCTACAGGGGCAATAAGTTGCAAATTAACTCCACACTGCATACAGAACCATCTCCTTTCACTTGTTTTGAATCTAGTATCTGCGGACATAATTTGATGCCTTCTAGTTATATTGAAAGGGAAAGTGAACCTTCAATCCCTTTTCACACTCTCCCGTGACACTGACATTTTAGTAATTTCTCCTACAGAATTTACATCTCACACAGAAGATAAAACTTTTATAATCTTTGTCATCCTTTTAGAAACTTTTTCCATTTCCCCAATACTCTCTTGAGATGGAAGGATCTGACTGTATAAAGAGACAAGTGCAATTTGGATTCAGGCAGCACCATAATTATGCCTTCTGCTTTTTTCTTCATTCCCTTAAAGGTCCCTCTTGACCTTAGATTTTACAGTTTTGACCACTTCTGAGCATTATGCTCATGTTCACAGAATCCAAAAATGTCTTTTCTGAGAGGCAGTATCTAGTGCATAGCATACCGTTTCTCTGTGAAGTTCAGATTGCTTCTTTCCCTTCACGTGCACATCACTTTTTCTTTTTGGAATGGCATTGCCATTTTAACTCTCGCTCTGTTTCGTGACCTTGTCCTGCAGCTCCCCGAACCAGATCATCTTTTCTACGCCGAATAACTTAGTATTATCAGCAAACTCTATCACCTTTGCATGTACCCCCTTTTCCAGTTAATAGACATTCCAAATAGGACAAGACTCAGCAAGGCTGTGCTGCTAATTTTGCCAGTATGAAACCTGATGATTTTTAAAGCTTATTTTGGAAGTTCAAGCATTCTCTATCAACCAGCAATCTCTTGTTCACACATTTATTAGCTACTTTAGAAAACTCCAATGATTTTATGAGGCATGAGTTCCTTTCACTAAAACCCTTCCCTAGCATATCGTGTTTGTCTGTATCACTCATACATTTTATGAGCCAGGACTCTGCTGCACTGCACTTAATCTAAACTGAAAAACTGTCCCTCTGGGATAAACTCTTAAATTGCTCCAACCTGTATCAGAGACTAGAACAAAACATGACCTTCTAATTTTTCTGCCTAATCAGCTGACACTGCACCGGGGGAACATTAAGCAGCTGTAATCACGGTAGAGAAATCTGGTCATAAATTACTAAACCATAATCTGTCTAATTTGTCTCCTGATTACATCCACACCTAGTAACACTTGTATGTGTCAACTTGCCTACTGATTAAATTTCGATTATTCAAGTATGCAACTATTTATTCGGTACAGAATCCGTAATTACGCATAGGAATCTCATCTAATGTCTTTTCGTTTCATTTTACGGATTAAAAAGAACGTTTACGTACCACAGCTTTCCGGTATGTGTGAATTCATAAGACCAAGTTCCCAAGCCCGCTTTATAAGTGGAACAGGATACTGAAACAGACATGGAAAAATCACCTTCTGATTCACCGCAACCAAAACTTTAGATTTTATACAGATTAAGATAAAAGTCTGTTTTTTCCCAATTTTTCCCTTACACTATGGTAGATTTACCTCTCCGGTTTTGTCATACTGTGCAGCAACAGGAATAATTTCCTCCACAGCAAATTTACGAGCAGTAGCTTGAAACTCTTTCTGTTCATCAGTAAGTTCTATTTTAAAAAAGGAAGAGAAAAAGATCATAAATTCTCTACTGTCTTTTATTTTGCCAATTGTCAAGACTATGATAAAAAAGTAAACAAGAGCATCCTTCCAGGACAACCCAAACCACCACTATGTGGGGCTCTCCAGGAAGCAAAAAAGCTCAGTTTCCTCTTCCTCCTGGGAAAAAACCTCCATTGTTCTCCGATCAACACCTACAATGCACTTATTTACATCTGATGAAATTATCCACAAAATATTGAAAACGGAGTAGAGAGGACTGTGTAACATAAAATGTATTACCAAAAGAAACAAGAAGAATGCTGTGCTAATTAAATGCATAAAAAGACAGAGGTTGCCCAAAGATCCTGACTCATCCGTTTCAAACATCTAGCTCTGATCCTCTAAATTTGCTTGTATATATATTATATATAATATGCCAAGATGAAGATGAATTTCTTTTTTTACATTTCTTGATAATCAAGTTCAACTATGACTACATTTAGGTACTGTAACATTGAAAACAGCAACATGAGGTAAGTATTCAAAGCTAAGACACTTTGGCAATAAAAAAAGCTTAAGACAGACATGAGTTAAAAAAGAAGAAACTCTTAAGAACGCTACACACATATCTGCCTTGCCTCAGTTGAGGATAAAGTTACTTTGTTTTTCAAACTATTTTTTTAATAGAAATATATTTAGAACAAACACCTTCATTTTAAATTCATGGTGAACTACAATATAGGATATTATTTCTTTTTAACTCTGCAATCTGCCAGTAATTGCTATATTTCTTTCAAAAACTGTATTACTTACCAAAGCTAAAGCCAGCTCCAGGTTTGCCTATATGTAAGTTTTGAGCAGGTTTACTAGAATGTGACCTCCATCCGTGCCCTGAGATGGTTTGAAGCATTTGCTAAAGAGGAAAAGAACACGAGGTATAAGATCTTTACAGCTCAAGCCTCCAAAAGCTACTAACCGATCTGCAGCACAACTTTAAACGCAGACTCCCTCTCTGGAAATGGTACCACATCAAGTATAATACAATTACTACAGTCATAAAAGAATTACTGGCTACCTTGTGTTTTGCTCCTGTGGCAAGCAGCACTTACATGAACTGACAACTCTACCAGGAATCTCAGGCTTTAACAGGACCAAGGGCGAGTGAACTGCTGTATGCACTTTTAAGTACTGTGCAATTGAGTATTTAAAAATTATTAAGTATAATTAAAATTTATGTTCACAGAGACACGGCAATATATATTTCTCTCATTTATACACACAATAATCAAAACTTCATCTGGCCCTCTAGTGAATATCCTACTACCCAATGTTTACCTACAAGCAGATTTGGCAAGATTTTAAAAACAACCTACCTATTAGCCAATATATCAGAATATTTTTATAATGTCCTAGACTCATCTCTGCTTTCTTTTATTAAGCTGCTGCCACTGACACTTGGTTATTATTATTATACTCCAAATAGCAGAACATAGCAGACTATCTGAAGTTTATTTTTCTTCCTAATACTTATCACAAATTTATTCCTGTTTGTTGTAAATACTTTCTTTGCTTTTTTAAGTTTAGAGCCCCAAATATTGTTGCTACAGCTATTTTCAGAATGTCTTAATACTGTGCTAAAACATGTCTGAATTTGTTTTAAGAGGTTGGTTTACTCTCTTCAAGAGCTATGAATCTCAGAAATGTTTGGAAATTAGCAAAAAATATGTAATTGGATAATTTTTTAGGATGACCCAAATCAATATTGCAAAACCAAATTTGCTTAAACACTAAGAAAAGGTTTCCTCTTGATTTTCTTACGTGAAAATGTAGATTTTTTTTTTTTTTTCAATTGTGATCAGAGCAGTCACTTGTTTCCTAGCATTAAAAAAATTGAATTAATTATAGTGATGCAAAAAATATCACAGAAATTCTACTGGGAACTCTAGAAGACAAGGACATTACAGAAAGTTAAATAGCTGGGGAGGCAACAAGTATCTTCAAGAAAGTTTCGGTAGATAAACTGTGCTCTTAAAAATAATAATGCTATATGATAGATGGTTATAACACAGCACAAGAAGCATGAAGAATACTGCCAATAATAGTATCAACACAGTGAAAAAAGTATTTCCAGAGGATACGGAAAAAATCTATAAAGTTCAAAGGTGAAGAAATGCAGAAGGACCACTGCTAGGCACAGAAGAGGGAGAGGCTATGACATATTTGCATACCGTGCTGGTAATGTCAATTTATTAATAGTTCAAGATTGCATTTTCTAGTAGGTAATATATTATTAATTTCAAGTTTTTAAAAACAATAGACATTGCAAAACAGCATCTTGTTAAGTTTTCTGTTACTGCAGCCTCTCATATTAAAAACCAAAACAATACCACAAACATCTAGAAAGATCTTGATTCTTCAGAATGATTTATACCTTATCTGGAAAAAGGACAAGATGAGGTTGAAAAAAAGTCAGACGATTGTAATTTTTTTTTCTTTGGTTTTTTTAAGGAGCAACCCTTGATAGACTAATGCATAGCTTTGCCACCAAAAGGTTTTGCCTACACTTGGAAAAGTACTGGATTCAAACTGATGCTAAAAGTGATACCCTATATGAAAGAAGCTGTAAAATTTAAACCAGTGAACTTGTGTCTATTGTGGTATAGTACGCAAGGTAACACTGAAGATTACTCTGGAAAAACTCAACAATACCCCCACAAACAAATACGGACAGATGGGATTCATACCTGGAAGCTGCATGACTGATCAGTTGACAAAGGATGAGGGTTTGCTACGTGTAAGAATTTGGATGACCATCTGTCTGCTTGTCAACTTTCCTATTGCTTGACTCTGAGGAGCAGTCAGATTCAGTGACAAACTACTGCTAGTGATGTTCAGACGCAACTCCTACTGCATTTCCTTGCACTATTGTATAAAATCTGTCACAATTACAAATATGATCATCGATGTAGCGAGATTAACAGTGGAAGAATGTGCTGTCAGGAAAAGGGTGTGACAAAGGCTACTCACAAAAGTGATGCAATCTCTTCATTACCTTGATGCCAAAAGAACTATAGAACCTGTTTGAAAAGATGCGCATCACAGAAAACGATGGGACAACAATAAGCTAAGGGTCATTAATCTTGATTCTCCCTCACACATCTCAGAGCAAAAATGAAAAGAATTATCAAGAGCAGTTTGTTGCTGGGGTAATGTGTCAGGAGGCTGAACTTGAAATACTAATTTTCTCCCTATGGGCTTCCTTTGCCTAAAGCATTACTTTTGATCCTTAAGTTCAGATGGAGACTTCTTCCCTCACCGACTTCATTCTCACAGCAGCACTTAGGACCTGTGGCCAAGCTGCTTCAGTTTGGGGCAAACTAACACTGCTGCAAGGAGGCTGTGAAGGGCCTTTCAAATAATTCAGACTCATGAATGCCTCTGGAAATGGGGAATCCAGAAAAAGGCATGTGTAAATGCTAAATGTGTCTTGAATAGTTTTTATTTTCTAGTTTGAAGCTGTGAGATTATTGGTGGTTCAATACAATAGAAAGTTTGTACTTTAGAAAACCAACTATTATACGTCACACATATTTTTTAAAAATTACCATAGGTAGTACACCTACGTATGCTAAAGGAAATGCATCGGATAAAATACCCTGAACTATAATCCCGGTGTTTTGAAGCCGTCTCCACCGTTAAATGGGAGGTGCCTGACACACACTTGGCACGGGGAGGCCTTTTCCACACGGGGAGCTCCAGGTCTGTAACGCCGCTGAAGAACATCAGATGGCAATACCCACTCGAGCCGTGAGGATTACGGCCATAAACTCGGGTAATACTGCGAGGCAGGAAAAGCAGCACAGCGGGCGGATTCCAGCCCCGCCGGCTTTCCGCACCGGGGCAGTCCCTATGCCTGCAGCCGTCCTGACGGTCACGGAGGGCGGAACCCAGGCTGGCCCCGCCGCTTCCGCCCTTCGCCCTCTGCGATCCCGCGGCCCTTCCCCGCCGCCCGGGCTCCCCCGGCCGCCAGCACCGGCAGCGCCTCGGCTCGGCCCGGCCCGGCCCGGTCCGTCCCGTCCCGTCCCGTGCCTCTCCCCCGGGTCTTGTGTCCTCCCAGCGTTCACCCGGCCCGGCCGCTCACCCGCGTCGCCCTCAGCGCAGCCATCTCGTCGGGAGTGCCCGGCAGCCGCAGCAGTTCCGGCGGGGCGGTGCCCGGGCGGCCGGGGCGGTGCCGCGCGGGCCGCCCCCTGAGCCGAGCGGCCGGGGAAGCCCTGGACTCGACCGTCCCGCCCCGCCCCGCTCCTGCCGGGAGAGCGTCGGGGCGCAGCCATTCCTCCGCCCGCTCCTGCGAGGAGAGCCGTCTGCTGTGACTGGCCCGGCCCGGCTTCCCGAACACGGGCGGTGTCCGTGCCCCAGGCTTGGCCAGTTTGCTGTCTGTTTGCTGTGTGTCCTAGGCTGGCTCCAATCACCTACATAATTCACCTGTTAGCAGAAAAGCCCGTGTAAGCAGTTCTACTGTAATTTGCGCCTCAGGGAATCATAAACTCATGTTTCGGAGGCATGCCAGGGTCTGGCGCACGGGAGTTGTTACCAACTGTGTTGATAGTTACACAAAATGTGCTTATAAATGCTCTTAATTCCGGTTGTATTTTAAAGGAAAAGCGATGCTTTTGGAAATTATCTGCGGTGTGTAAAATACGCTCTTTTGAATATTACTGTTTCACTGTTGTACAGCAGCGTTATTTAGGGGTTTATTAAAACAAGGATTTCCAGAAGAATGGCACCCTTGATTTTTCTGTGAATTCCTTTTTTGGTGTGAAATTTTAACAGAGTTAACAAAACAAAGTATTTTTCTGGAAGCTGGATTTTGGACAACATTTTATTTTGCATAATAAAACAAAATAATATGCCATAAATATTTTTGCATCGTTATTGCCTTTTTGTGTTTGGTCCTTAATTGCTTGTTTTGTTTCTGACAGTTGAGAGTATTGATTTTGTAGTTAATACCAAAGAAACAGTTTGATAGAAAACTAGCCATGCAAAAGTTATTTCCAGGCATATTTATCAACTGTTTGAAAGGAGGTGATCATAATGTTTTATAGACTTCATACTGTTGTGATTGCAGGTGATTACCTAAGGGAGACATGTAGGCAGCTTTGATTCAGTGCACAGGCTGCTGCTTTTTCACTCTAATATCAGTAGAATTTTTTTTTCCTGTACTTTAAGGGTAATTGAACAAAAGACATAAGCATAATTTGTAACTCTATGTTGCTTAATTATTTTTGAAGATATTGTACGTTCCTGTTTCAAGTACTCCATTCCTTTGGAATGTAAAGCTGTAGTGGGGCTTTTAAATATCAGCACTCAAATCTGCATTTTGTGTTCCATTTTATACAGGGTTCTGTTCCATAGGTCATGTTTCTGAATATAGTGTGGGAATTTAATTACTGAGCGATCCATTTTCTGTCTATATATTATTTAACTATTTGTGTGGTTTCTGTGTATGCAATATCTTTATGTTCCTCAGTTACTTTATCATTGCAACGCTATGTTGTGATGATATATAAGGAAATATGCTAATCTCATTTGAAAGCTTTAAAGTTTTAATTTTTGATTTGTGGCATGGATTTTACTGTGCATATTCTAAGATGGCACACATCAAAATTCTGAAGATGCATAGATGGGTTCAGAGTCTGTATGAAAAGCTGATGTCATATGTAATATATCCTGTCATATATAACAAGCAACTTCAGCTGACTGATCGTGCTTAAGCACCTGTAAGGATGCTATACACCAAGCATAGTTGCTAGCTGCAGGAAGTGATTTAAATCCTACAGTGATCAGAAATGAAACATTATTTCTAGATGCCTTTGAGATTAGGACCCATAGCCCTTTAGTAGGTGAATAAGCTTTTTTTTTGAGGTGAAGAGACAGCTTTGAGCAGGGTTGAGGACATCCCTAAGGCAGGGAGACTGAATAAATCAGTACACTGAGGGAATGCTGACATCAAGAAGTAATGTAGAACAATGCTGTTTGGTTTATACAGTGAAATGTAGTATTCAAGACCTGTAAAACATTTTGGAGTGTTTTTACTTCAGGCTTGACCGAGTGCTCCCTAGTGAGGGGTTGGAACACGTTGGGTGCGCTCCTAGATTGTGTCTTCCAGTAAATTTCATCCAAAAATCAGTTCATGTGCTTTGAGATCTCTCTGTGAATCAAGTAAGGTACAGTAAGTGGGGACAATCTGGAGATTCCCCTCAAAACCCACTGGTGCTGCTGGTGTCGGGGAGGCCTCAGTATCCGCTACTGGAGCTGTTGGAGGTCTTAGCTGCCAGCTGCTGAGGTGGGAATGTTAGCGTAGGAACACATAATCACAGAATGATTATATGCAGGTGCTTTTATTGCAGAGCTCCGGGAATCGGGGTACAAACCCAAATCTGATTCCGACGTGAGTTCGGAGTGAACACATTTTATACTCTATCTAATAGAATCATATGTCAATCATTAACGACCCGTTGTATTGTGAGCAGTCAGGCATGAATTTCAGTTTCATTGTAATCATTCAAGCATACACTGCAAGCCCCTACAAGTCCCCCTCTCACAATCATCCCCATGGTTCCTAAATAACCGTTGCATACCTTTAACACAGTGTAACGGTACTACCTATAGGCACACACACACACAGGTACAAAGTCACAAGATTTAACAGAAACAATGCTTATTCAGAGCCTATCTAACCTACTACATTTCTAAAACATTTTAACCCTATGCTAACAGGAACGGTGCATGTCCTGAAAATCTTCTACTATGAGGGACTGGTGTGGATGAGGTGAGTGAGAGGTTCAGCACCATTAGCTGGAGCGTGACCACACGTCACACCCTGCGTGCACGGCGCTGGATGCTGAGGGTGCCAGTATCTTCCCCATGGTGGGTGTGTGTGTCTCATTTCCTGGCAAACTTCAAGCTGGACTTGCCAATGAGTAGGAGACATCGGGTCAGCAGACAGACGGGGATCCATCCTGTCGTCCACGGCGACATGGGAGTGTGGAGTGCCTGTGGGATGTGTGAGTGAAATAGGTTTGCAGCAAGCATCAAGCGGCCTGGAAACAGGCGCTCCTGAGGCGGTTAAGGAGGCTGGGATCTGGGCAAGGGTACTGGGTGAATGTTCATGTGCTCGGACATCCAGGGAGTCTTGTGAGTGCCCGCACTAGTGACCTTTTGTCTCTGCCAGCCCAAGAGGAGGAGAAGATGTGGCTGCCTGGCAGGGACCCTGCATCCCCAGGCACCAGCCTGAGCTCCAGTGGCTGGGCAGGACAGGAGGGGTCCTGGAGCTACAAGAAATGACAGACCCTTCTAACACCCTTTAACAATTTTTAGCCATAAAAGTACTTTTCCCTCTATGGTGGCTTATTTTATTTAAAACTTTCTCATGAGGAGCCTTGTGGAATGTTTTCAGAAATCCAAATAACTTGAAAATCAGCTGTATTCCCTCATTTTCATGTCTGCTGGCTCCTTGGGAAGTCTTCAGTAGTTCTCTGAGCCTTGACTTCTCTTTACAAAAATTATACTTTCCAATATATCACATATTCCAAATGTGTCTGCATTATTGTAGTTTTCACTGTTTGCAACATGCAGAGGCAAGGTCTGCAGTTTTATGAATTTTCATCAGAAGTATTTTCAAAAATTTTAAAAATGTTTATCACCTTCAAGTATATATGCACATAGGAGGCTTAAGGAAAATATCCTATTAACTGTACGTATTCTCTTCCTCCTCTTGGCCTTTAGAAAAAGGATTCTTTTTAACATCCGTACTTTTTTCAAATTAATGCTCAAACGTTTTTGGCCTGCCTTACTGTTCTTTCACACTTAACATGCCAGATTTTGTGATCCTTTATAATTTACTCACTTGAACACAACTGTTCCCTATTTTGATAGGTTATAGGAATATAGGAATATTCCTCCTTGTTTGTAGCTACTGCCCTTTTCATTCTATCTAGTCCTGGTGACTTCCTTCTGCCATTTCTCAGGCCCTTTGGAGAAACATGAATATACAAAGATGATCTGCTGTGTCTCAAAGTGGTCTCCTTATGTAGTCTTCTATCTATCTGAATAGCTATCTTGTCATTTTTAGTGCTATTCTAACCATTTGAATTCTTTTTAGCAAGTTTTCTCTTTTATTTTAGTGTATTTTTAGGTTATTCCTTGGTTCTGATAGTCAGAACCAAGTCAAAAGTTACTTCTTCTCCTGGAGGATATAAATATTATATTATATAAACTGTATAGTATAGACAAAATATAGACATTGTATAGGCTCTGTATTATATATATTATATATATAATATGTGATACCTATATCTCTTATATATTTATTTTTAGAACAGGCTATACTAACTGTATTACCTATGTTTTTTATTGTTGAGATTCCAATATTCATCATTGAAGGTAGGATATATATAGATACATTCCTCTGCACAAAGGGAACAAAAGAACACTGAGCTGTAGAATAATATTGAAGCTTCCTCGAGAATGCTACTTAAGCTCTGACTATCAAATCCAGTCATGCCCCGCTACCTTTAGGTTGCCATACCTTATCAGAATGAGCCAGAAGACACTAATACACCTCCTTCATTCTTACAAAGCTGTCCTATGCCGCTTTTCTCATGTTTGACTCAGTCTTTGACACAAGAAGCTCTTTCTTCTGTAGGTGAGATTGTCTGAATTGTTTTCCTAGTCAACATCACTGAGATGAAATAAGGATTTCTTCTTAGATAGCAAAGTGTGTCAACCTTTTTCCACATCAGGTATTTGCTTGAGGTCCATGTCCTGGAACACAGACAGGTATCTTGGGTAGCTAGGCTAGGTAAGTGGCCTAGATGATAGGGGGACTAGGTTAAGAAAGAACTCTCATTGAATTTGTAGAGCACAAGCAGTGCACAGAATTATAAACCTCTGCCCAAGTAATACTCTGATGAAGTGGGATGACTGAAGGAAGCAAGTACTCATTTGAAAATACAATATTCAAAAGTATAAATCCTAACAATTCAATATATGTTGGGGGGGGAATGACTCCCCCCAGTATTTCCAGTACTAGCAGGCAAAACTACATATGTGAAATTCAGTAATTATTAGAGCGATTGGCCTGAACTGAGACCTCCGGGAGGATGGATAAGGTTGTACATATGCCCAATTTAGTTTTCTTGAAACTAGCAAAGGCAGCTAGCTCTACAAGACCTGATGATGCATGGACCATATAAGAGGCACATACCCTCACTAATGCACAGATGATTGGTTTACACTTCAATACAAGCATAGCAACAACTTCCATGATCTGTGGACATTAATTTACTCATAAATAAATGAGCCATGCGCTTTTGAGGTCTCAAGCCAATTTTTGAAAGGGTACCTTTATTTGCAAGCCTTGGAAAACAACTTTTCCTCTAAAGCTCGTGTCTGAAAATGTAAGTAATGGCCAACAGGTGCACTTCTGTCATTTCAAAATGCTTTCTCTTACAAAATATTCTGTGTTGGACTTAGTGACAACAGACTAATAGCGTCATGACATCTGCATATAGTGGCCTTTTGCTGTAGTGATGATTTGTGCTGTCACGACTGTAAAAGAATCTCAGCAATCAGACTAATTGCTCGTAAGTGGCCGTTGCCCCATTCAGATAAAACGCAGGGGGGAGGATGTCAACTGAAGGAAAGTTTATGACCAGAAATCTGTATTTCTCGGTACTGAGGATGTTTTTTGACTGAATCATGAAAACGCCCCAACCCAGAACCAAAACACTTCCCCCCGTCGGGAGACAGACGCACGGCTGTCGGTGAGCACATAAGAGCGCTTCGCCCTCCTCGAGCCCCGGGAGCCCGTGCCGGCTGCCGGGCACGAGACCTCTGCCCGCGGGCGGCCCGGCCGGCCCGGCGCTCAGCACGGGCAGCACGGACAGCTCCGCCGAGGGAGGTGCTTCCCGGCGGGGCCCGGGCGGGCGGCGAGCGGCTTCAGGGCCGGCCGGCCGCTTCCCACCAGCGGCAACACCTCCGGGCTCTGCGCAGGGCACGGGCACGGGCACGGGTACAGACGGGCAGCGCACTCGGCTGCGGGCAGCGGCGGTTGGTGCGGGAGGATGGAAACCGCCCTGCCAGGTACGGCCCCACTGGGTCTGGCCCCGCTCTCACCGGATGCCGAAGTTGCCGCCGGGCCCAAGCGAAGTTGGTGACGCGCTGCCCGTCCCCGCGCCCCTCGCCGGCCCTCGGCGCGGCCGCTCCGCCCGCACCCCCCTCCTCGCGACCCGGGCACCGGCACCGCCCCCGCGGGTCGGCGCAGGCGTCGCCGCGGAGCCGGNGCGGATCCGCCCGGCGGGCGGCGGCGGCCAGAGGCAGACGGAGTTTGTTTCCCTTGGCGAATGTGGGGGCGCGGTGGGCACAGGGTCCCCCGTGTCGGAGGTAGACCCCGGGACGCCGGAGCACCTCGCCCGGCCTGGAGCAAGCAGGACGATCGGTTCAGGGAAAGAGCCGGTGGGCGCAGAGATGGGGGCGGGCAGACCTGGAGCTTCCGCCGCCGCCCCCGCCGCGGGAGCAGGTGCGTTGTAGCCGCTTTGTCCGCGTTCTGGGGCAGAGAGGGGCCGGGCGGCAGGTGCGCGGGCCGAGCCGGGCCGGGCCGGGCCGAGCCGAGCCGAGCCGGGCCGAGCCGAGCCGAGCCGACTGCGGGATGCCTGAAGCGTTGTGCGGGGCCGGGGGCCGTGGGGTGCCCGGAGCGGTGTGCGGGGGCGGAGCCCGCTGAGATGTGGTACCTGTGGGCTGCTGGTGTTTGGGGCGCGTGCAGCGGGAGCTCCCCGCTGGTCCTGCCAGCCGGCGCCGCGGGAAGGTCACCGGGGGCAGAACTTCATCTGGGTGTTTGGGCTCTAGCTTTAATTGCTCCTTGGAAGGCGATGTATTTGCGATGGCGACACGGGGTTTGCAAAGCTGCTTAGCCTGTTTGAAGGTGTCGCTACAAAGCCGATTTCCTCTTCCAGTGTGCGCGAGATTTCCATGGCAAAACAAACATGCAGAATGAGCAAACCCCCTTAGAACAAGTCTGCTGCTCCGGGAGCCCTGAAGGCCTCCAGCAACGAGCAGAGTTACACAAAAGGGTAAACGTGGCTTGGTAAAGCAGCCTTTGCCTCGGTGCCACAGGCATGCTGTGTGACATGTTTACACCTTGGAAAAATCTGGTTTTTAATTGACTGCCGTTGTCTGAACCTTGATCTGACTAAAGGAAAGATGGCTTGGCTTCCTTCGAAAAAGGGGAATGAAAAAAAAAAAAAAAAGCCTTTAGGGAGGGAAGACAAGCCACAAAGCAAAGGTGAAATAAAAATATGTGAGTCTGAAATTATTTAACTTCTGAGAGAACCTTTTTCTACTCCTATGGAATTCAAATGGTTTTGCAGGTTACTGCAGAGAGAGTAGGCCTAGGATCATAGATACTCAGCACTGATGGTAGAAAGAGTGGAAGTATTATTCTGAAAGAAGAGCAGGAACACAGTATTCGGGAAGGGAAAAATAGCTTTCGAATAGAGTTCAGTAAGTGCTATGTAAGCTTCCTCATCTGCCATTTGTAAGAAAGAACACTCTGGTAAAGTCATGATGGGGGATACCACGTGTTTTACTGTCATAATACAGTAATTTTTTAAACTTCATTTTGAAAGCATGTTACATGGGTAAGAAAGGGTGAATCTTTTTATCCAACTTTAGGGAGGAAGGCAACATTCTGAAGAATTGTAGAATTTTTGCTATTTGAGCTGTTTCATCACTATGTTTACTTCCTTTTAGTTCATTTACATGTATGGATATTAATAGTGGTAATGTTTATTGTGTTACTACATTTGCAAAAATCTTGAGTAATTACTCTCTTCTTGTGTTGGGAAGCAAGGTTCTTTCCCTTGTTAGATCCCATAAAATGGACTTATAAAATGGAAAGTGCAGCATTTTCAAATTGAGCATAAATAATATGGTTTTCCTTTTAAATTAGGTTGCTGTAATAGTTATTCTCTTGACTTTGTCGTCTTTGCCAGCAACTGGTTATTTATTAGCCAGCAGGTATATTTTTCAGAGGTATGGATATCCTAAACTTCTCTCCTTGGACTCTCAAGGATTCCTCACAGCATTTATAAATGACAAAGGCAAATTCTTCTCAAAGTTTTTTAACTTGTGGCATCCGTCTGATTCTTTAGAAGAGATTAGTCAAGTGCATGGTTTACGAGTGGGGTCTTTATTTTTTAAGTGAAGTAGTACTTTTCTTTCATGTGACTGCAATATTAAATGCTGTCATATGACTGTTGAAATTAATGTTGAAATTATTTTTTACTTCGTTGTAGAATCAGTGATTGTGCCATAAAAAATTTCCTGTAGCAGTGAACTGCAGTTCAGTTTTACCTTACAAATGGACACTGAAGGCCAAAGGGATGATGACATCTTTAAAAAAAAAACTTACCGCTATTTTAAGAACCATTGAGAAGGTTATGAAGTGCCTAATTTTATTACTCCCAACTCAAATTCATCTAGCTTTTTTTATATCTGCATGTTTAGATCTTCTCTAGGAAGAACTACTTGCCTATGATTTTTTTTGCCAGTAATGGATGCAACCAAAATTTGAGTCTATAATTGTGATTTCTTAGTTACTGCTGTGAACTGATCATGTTAGGTTTTTCCTAAGAAGAATTCAATTTGTTTGTGTTCCCAAGTTGGGGAAGTTCTGTTTCATTTGGGAGAGCTTTTGAGGAACTGTGAAACATGTTATCAAGATGTCATTCTTGTCACTTGGCCTGCATTTGCCATTCTTAATTTCCTTCAGTTACACATGTGTACCACGCAGGAAGAACATCCTCAATCTGAGGAAAATGGGCTATGTAGCCACAGCAGTGTCATATGATATGGAAGCTACTGGCTGTGACACTACTGCAGATATAGCTTCCTTAGCTCCTGCTGGTAAATCCTTGTGCATGTGGTATGTAATTCATTTTGCCTTCTGAGGTTCAAATTTCATACCAGTGGGGTAGGTTCATATCAAAAATGAAACTCAATTTAACACTTTATTAATATTTTAATATACTCAGAAGTATGGGAAGTAGGTGAAACGCAGATTCAGATGGCTTAAACCTTTCTTCTCTGGCGTAAATTTGGTCCACTTCATCTAGGCTTTGCAGTGCATGTTTTAGGCGGGATAAATCATTTACTCTTTGAGCAGATCTGATGAACCTAGTTACAGAACTTCAGACATATCTGATTTGCCAACATCCTAGTTTTACATAAAAGAATTCACTGTGGAATAAATTTGGGAGGCTAGGCAGAAAAACAGAGAAAGAATATTAAAAGCAACACTTTGTAATATGTTCTCTGTTGTTTTTTACTGCAGACAGGTCTTTTTGAGTGAAAACTTTCTCTCTCAGCATGCTGCTTCATTTTTTGTCTGGTTCTGTGGTAACATCCTCCACAACATCCTTGTCCCAAGAGTTACAGTCAATGGTTCAGTATCCAAGTGGTATATGAGTAATGAGTGGTGTTTGTACTGAAACCAATGCTATTTAGTATGTATATCAACAAAATAAACGAGATTGAGTGCACCCTCAGCACAGTTGCAGATGACACCAAGGTGAGTGGTTCAGCTGATACACTAAAAGGAAGGGATGCCATTCAGGGGGGCCATGACAGCCTTGAGGAGCTGCAAGCTGCTTGAAGTCAAGCAAGGCCAAGTGCAAGGTCCTGCACCTGGGTAATGTGATCCCCATTATCAGCACAAGCTGGGGGATGAATGGTTTGAGAGCAATGCTGCAGAAGAAGGACTTGGGGTACTGGCGGATGAAAAATTGGCCGTGACCTGGCAATGCGCACTTGCAACCCAGAAAGCCAGTTGTGTCCTGGGCTGCATGAAAAGAAGTGGCACGCAAGGCTGAGGGAGGTAATTCTGCCACTCGACTCCACTGTGGTGAGACCCCACCTGAAGGTACTGCATCTGTCTCCAGCATTCCGAACGCAAGCAAGACAGGGATCTGTTGGAGCAGGTCCATAGGAGGGCCACGAAGATGATTAGCAGGCTGGAGCACCTCTCCTGTGAGGAAAGGCTGAAAGAGTTGAGATTGCTCAGCTTTTTGCTATATATAAAGGGGGTTTGTAAGAAAGATGGAGAAAGACTTTTTATTTTTAACCCCTCTTGTTTTTTTCTTCCGTTTTGTTTCCCCCAAGTTTTCTATTGACAGGAAAAGAGGCAATGGTTTTTAACTGAAAGAGGATTTAGGTTGGACATAAGGAAGAAATTTTTTATCACGAGGGTGATTAGATGCTGAAACAGGTTGCCCAGAGAAGCTGTGGCTGCGCCATCCCTGGAAGTGTCCAAGGCCAGGCTGAACGGGACTCTGAGTAACCTGGTCTAGTGGAAGGTGTCTGTGCCCATGGTGTAGGGTTGGAATGACATGAGCTTTAAGTTCCCTTCCAAGCCAAATCATTTTGTGGTTTTATGAAAATAGGAAAAGTACTGCATACTAGAGATGGTTTGGTCAGTAAGTGAATAGGCAATAAAACTGGTAGGATTTAGGTAACAGAATTTTTGCTCACCTAGTGGGCTAGTACTTCTTTATATTTCTTGAACCAAATTAATTACTGCATTTTCCAGTCCAATGAAGATTCTAGAGTATCTGAAAGCATATACATTTGTTATCCTTTAGCACTTGAGTGTTGTACATCTTTTAGCTTATTGACTTAAGCTGAGCCATTCTTGGTAGTAAGGTATTGCTCAGCCGTGAACAAGGACGATACAATTGGAACATCTGTAAGTAAGGAGATTAATGGAACTGTTATGCATAGTTATACGCTATTGAGTGGGTTATGTGTAACCGCCACTGAACATTGTCTAGAAAGAGTTTAATAAGCTAGGCTTCTTGTTGACTAATTAAACTTCGTTATATCTTTTAACAAGAAGGATACTAATACACAGTTGAGGGGAAATTCTCTCTACTACCATCCCAAGCCTGTATAGTATATTATCATCCAGTCTTGCATCCCCGCTTCTCAGTGTCTCTCCTGTCCTACCAAGCCTGTATTTCTCTACACCGTATCCTTATGTTAGAGTCATAAATATCTCATTCTGCACAGCTTAATTAGTTGTTACATAATAAGCAAAAATAAAATAAATTGGCCATGATCATCTGGTCAGAAGAAAAAATGCTGTTACAGTTAAACACACAGAAATGTGGGAGTGATTTAGTAAATTCAGTAACTGATCTTAACTTGGATATGAGAAAATCTGTTTGTTCTGCATTCGCTCCTGATATGTAAAAGCACATCACATTCACAGTTGCTTAACTGTGTTTATTTGTGTTTCCTGTTGCTAGTACCTGGCTCAGAGGCAGTCAGATTTACAAAATCTGCTAATGTGATTCCCTAGCATCTGGGTATTATGTCAGGGAGGCAGTATGTCATTAATGTCTATTAGTCTAATGAAATAATACAGAAGCATCTAGCAGGATAGTGTAAATTACGTTAACTTAGGACTATTAAAGCACATAATCATAAAGCTTTCCTGTGAGGTTAGAAACAAGGTGTGTTTTATGGAATACTATTCTGATTTATTTAATACAGTGAAGATAAATACCCAAATTTGTTAACAATCTAACTTTGTTACAGTGGAGGCTAAGGAAAATGCAACATATATGTGAACCTGGGCATTTAGATTTCCATACGTGGTCTTTTCCTACAGAACTTGTAGTGATTCATTTGGGACTTCGAAGAAAGTGTTTCAGTCAGAGGTTGAGGAAATAGTGAAGAAGTACCCAAGAAATCCTGGAAGAAGACTAACAGAACAACCTTTCAAAGTTCTTTCCGGCTTTACTTTCTGTGAGCGCTTACTTGGGAGGTGGTGTGATACACAGGACTCAAAGTCCATGAAGGTGCTGAGGGAAGGTGGTGACAAACCTAATAATTAAGTAACTACAGGGAAAAATAAGTTTATAATAAACCTGTGTTTTATTTTTGCTAGGATGACAGGAAATAAAGGCCTGGCAGCTGTTAGAGTTAGATGGATGTCTTAGATACCTAAGTATTCTTAGGCAACAGATCCCAACAGTGACTGAGTATAATTTTGGACAGAAGACCCATGCAACTTAAACTTAATGTGAATGTTTCTGCTTTTCTTTTTTTCTTTTCATATTGTTCAGTCTAAATTTGTTCGTACCAAGCTTTTATGATATTGGAATTCTAGTCTCTGGAACTCACTTCTCTCCAGGTATAGATATAAATAGCTTTATACTTGCCATTCCGAATAATAGAGCTGCAATCCATATTAAACATCAAGAGTGGGGTTTTTTTTCCTTATCGCGTTAATCTGCTGTGGCACTTCACAGCAGCTAGGCTGCTATAAGCATCCAGAAATAAAAGTAGCCAGGAGGGAATCTCTCTTGCTCGTGGGATAATCCCACAGAGCCTACTGCTGATGTAGAAATTCAGTGATGTCCACATGCCTGTACAAATCATGGGGAGCTCTCCACATGCAGAGATGGGATACATCTGACTGTTCTTTCTAACAAAGGGATACTTGTATTTTTCCAGCCTCATTCCATATAAATGAAATCATCCTTTCCCTCCTAGACTGTGCTGAAGAGAGCTGCAGCAAGTGACTGTTCTCCTTCAAGGTACTCTGTTGAGCAGTCACTTTGAAGTCAAAGGTCTTCTCTTTTACTAAAACCTGGAATTGTGCCTTTGATTGACCTCTGACATGTGCCAAGACGAGGAAGTTTTGCCTGAAGTGATCCTCTCCCTAAAGAGGACCACTGAGTAAGGTTTCCAAAAGATGTTTGGTGGGTTACTTCTTCAGCAGGAAGTCTCATGCTTGTACCTATTTTTAACCAGTATCTGTTAATATCTATGATTTAGTGTGTACTTCTGGTGTGCTAAGGGTGGGAACCCATTTGTACCTCAGGAGTATATTTCACCAGAAAGAGGAGCTCTAACATGAGTGGGCTGGGATACTACATAATTATCTCTTTTCCACAGCTGATTGTATATAGAAGAAAGTGAGTATCTATTGCATGCAGATCATCTAGACTTGTACAAGCTGCTGTGCTATGAAATTTGGCAGCTGAATTAGTGTCCTTTATAATCAATGTACTTTGAAATAAATGAACATGCGGAATAATACCTCTGGTATTTATTATATAAGATTATTTGTAGTGGATATTACATTAAAATTAACTGTTTTTTTCATCATTGATGTTTTTCTACAGGAGTTATAATTTGTTGGATATGATCAGGTTGCTAAAAACTAGCTGACTATGTGCAGCAAAATACAGTAGTTATTTTTAGATTCCCCCCCGACCCCAGCAGAATGATAAATAATTCCTATGCTGTTGCTTTACTCTGTCTGACAAAAGGCAATAAGCTGTATCTGTGAATATGCCTTTTTGTTGGTTTCAGTACAATGCAATATCTGTGCTAGCATCTAGGCAACTGCTATAAACAGGGAAATGATGTGCCCTGTGACCAGTACTCTTGAACTCTTGTAATATTTACCTCCATAAGTAATTTAAAGGTTTGGGTAGGATTTGTGAGATAATAAAGTGCTTTCATACATATATATATATATATATATATATATATATAAAACTATATATGCGTGTGTGTATTAAGGTAAATATGTATATAGTATATATATATTTCCTTGTTAGCATTTTTCTGGTATCTGTGCAGGTCCCTGCTACACCTAGAGAAAGTATTGTTAACAGAATTATTATAACTAGGAATACATAATTTCATTTGGAAAACAAGTAACATAATGTTACATTATATTGCACTTCTAGTTACACAGTTCATGCAGAGCAGTTCCTTGCTAATTTATGCTCATGGGCTCTTCACAAATGACCAAGTGTTGTGGCAAGAGCCATGTAACAGCAGTTCACAAGCTTGAGGTTAGCCACCATTTTGGTCTCCAGTCTGAGGGAAAACAACTCTCTTGGCAGCTGTCTGGAAGCTTATTTTGGAATTCTAGAGAAGATAATAAAGAGAGCTCAGCTACTAGAAACTCAGCTTTTTCTTCTAATTCTTTTATAATGAAAGGTTTTCCTTTCAACTCTAGGAATCAAAAATCTGTGAATGAGTGGTTTGCGATAATGACAAGCAGAATAGGAAGAGAAATCAGTGAAAGTTTCTTAACAAAGTGAAATTTACCCCAAATCAAGTGAATCGGTAACTGGGGATGGTAAACAAATAAACAAACAAGCCCACCAGAATTCTGAGCCAACGACTATCAATGAAGTTGTACACCTGGAAATGTGGCTCTGCAAACAGAAAAAAAAACCAACCCCAACTGCCAAGAGCTTTTTTCCAAGACTCTTGCCTGTTATGTACACTGTAACCACTGCCAGAAGAAGATATATGAGAAAACCTACGAATGTTGTTTATTTATGCTCTGTCTCACTCAAAAGTATAAGAAAAATATAGTAAGAAAGGATGGCATGGTAAAGGAACAATCTGGAGAAGTCTTTTTTTTCCCCACAGAGTGACTTCTGGGGGATGTGGATGGTCAATTAATGTATTTTTTGTCACCTGTTTTTTGACTTGTTTTAAGCTGTTGAGTCAGTTCGATTAGTGGGATCAGTTAATGATAATACTATGCTCAACATGGGAATGAAAGTTCATTAGATTTGACTAGTCCTAATGGGCTTGCACTAAACAATATTGTCTCTAACCATTTTCTGTCATACTTTAGGGCAAAGTATCATAGTTTTGTGTCTGTACCAAAGATTTTTAATTATCTTTAAAAGGCATCCTGCAGTGAATTTGCTTTAAATTATTGAATTTGCCTGTAAAGTAATAAGTCATAGTTGCCCAACTAAACAAGGGCAACTGAATGACAGCAGTCCTTAATACAGACTGCAATGTACTTGGAAAGATTCTCTTGTCTATGGATAAAATTCTGCTTGTAGCCTGCATAATAAATGAAACTGAAAGAGGAAGTGGATTCTGTTCTCACCGTGTGAGCTCAAGAGCCTTTCTGGAGCACTTGTGGAAGGGTAGGACTGTAGTGTGTATAGCTGTGCTTTTCTGGACCTTTGAAACATGCTTGCGCTGTCTTGGCCTGTCTGCTCATCCTCTCATGCAGACCTGATGAGCACTTGCAAACCCTTGGGATAGCTGGGCACTATCTTAAAACATGTTTTCCTGATGTTAGGGCATTTTAAATCAGTCATGATTAGTGTAATAATGGGCAAAGCCATGTGTCTGCTTTCCCTTGCTTTGTCACTGTAGGATACGGTCTTGTACGTGATTTCCGCTTACAGCTGGGATTGGTTTGCTCTTCACCCATGTCCTTACCTTTTCTTTTCTGAAGATGGATGAAAGCTAAATATTTGATTAGAAGATTAAATGATGTACTTACATTTTTGTGGGCTATGTTTACATTTGTTGACAACCACATACCATGTTATCTTTCTCTGCTGCTTTGGCTGCACTACAAAAGCTGTGGTAAGTTACACTGTGGTTACTCACAGCTTCCTCCTGCCCATTTGACACAATCCCTCAACCAAATGCTGCTAATGTTACTGATGTAGATGCTTCTAAATAATTGTGAGGTTGCATCCCTGCAAGGATAAAGAAAGTTTATGCAAATGATTAGTACAGATGTCAAGTTCTTGTACTATAGCTGTTGTCATTACAGGCATCTATTTGGACATCATCTGGCATCTGGAGTATCTGCCTTGTCTTTCATTATTGTCTGTCTCTGATCTATCAATCTGTCTTTTTGTTACAAAATAGTTTTAGTTTATTGCATCCTCTTTCATTGTTGTCCTCAGTTTTAGAGGAATTTTATGATTTTTCCTCCCCATTCTCACTCCATCGGTTTCAATTCTACAGATCTGATCTAGATCTAAATAAATATGAGCAAAAGGCAAGGAATTGGAAGCTTTTTTCTGTGTTACATTTGCAGAGTATTTCACCGTCAGAACTTTTTTTTAAAGGTAATTGCAGATTGCCAAACTATAATCATATTTAGAACACAAGATTTCTCTCAGGAGGAGTTTGTACTTGACTTCCAGCTGTGAATCCTCTGTAACGCATGATGGACCCGTGTAGGAAACCTGCCATTTTCTTTGGCAAAACCTCAGTAGTGATAAACATTGATCACGAAGTTGTTGGAGGTGATTTTGTTCATTTGTTTTGCAGCTTTCATAGAACTAGGTAGAAAGCACTTTGCAGCAGATTTTCTATACAGCTGAAAGTTGTTTGAGAATCTTTTCCAAATCTTCTGATGAGTTAACATGCTGAATCTGTAATAAAAGAAACATTTTGGCCATGCGAAAATCTTCCTCTGGAAGCACTGAGTAAGAAGAATGTTGCCATGTACTATCACATTAGAAAAAGATGAGGAAATGTCTACTTGGTAAAGGAAGCCTCTCATTTGTTAGGTTTTAATGACTTGTGTGTTGCTCAAGATGGCAAACTTGCAGAATGTATGAGAAGTTGTTCATGCTTCAGGACTATTTCCCAGTAGCACTCAAAGCAACTGTAATTCTATTGATACTGTGACAAAATGTCAGAGTATCCCAGAAATAGTAGGTCTCAATACCTAATGATCAGGGTCTGGTTGGCTTGATGTATTTATTCCTGGTGATGCACTGTGCCAAAGAATTGAAACGCTTCTATTCTGGGAATACCAGTGGGATGGAATGTGCGCTGTGGGACAGATTTTTGTTTGAATTCTCTTGTGGGTGGGAAGTATTTAAAGAGTGGGGGGCCAATCCACTGCCATCTTTCTTTTTTTGTCTTAAGTCTGAATGATGGCTTTTATGTGTTCTGTGAAGACACATAGTTGCTTCAGCGTTCCAGCACAAGCTGTGTAACAAAGTAGGGCTTAGCAGGGTAGGTATCCAAATCACAGTGATGGAAAGGGGGACCATGTCTTGGCATAAAATAATCAGCAAACACATAGTTAGAGGTGTTTTGCAAGACTATAGAGTCTCTGGAAAACTGCTTTAATTTTCCTATTTTGAGATTTTTGAGGACAGTAATCCACAACTCAAGCAGTTTTTTACTTTTTTTCCTAGTCTATAGTGAAGCAGGAAGAGAGACTGAGGATAATTACTGGTATGTCTAAAAAAGCCTGGGACTGAAAAGCATTGTCTTCCATCCTTAGAACAGAGAGTAATTTGGAACAGCCTTCTGGCACATGACATTAGAAAGTCAGTCTTCTGTGTCCTAGTGATCCCAACTTGTCCCATTTAATCTATATTAGTCCTTTCAGTTTTTATAGAAGCTTTGACTAGGTTTAGTGATTGAGATCTCTCACAAAAGGTACTCTAAGAAGAAAACCATTTGTTACCCTTCATTTTGTCTATTAATAATAGCAAAATACATGGTTGTGTTTCAGGTAATTTTCCTTCAGTCAAGTTCCTTATTGCCTTTCCTAAAGCATTCAGGATATATATATGTACTATCATCTCATTCTGCATTTTACCAGTACATGCTCATTATCTTTATGGTTTTGTCTTTGTTCTAAGCATTCAGGAATCGTTTCATTAGTGTGTTATCCAGAAATCAAAATCAAGTAATAACATATTGTAACTACCAAATTCTCATTTATGCCTAGGTTACTACAGTTATAGCTTGACTTATATGGATTCAGTGGATGGGAGTGTACTGTTAGTTAGAAAATGTTTAGGTGCATTAAAAGAAATTATTGCTGATGGTTAAGATTCAAGAAACAATTCTTTGTAAATCTTAATATGAATTGTATTTTGAAAACATGCTCGGATTTGAACTTCTTTCAGTTCACACAATTCTTAATTACAAAACTGCTGTGCTTTAGATTCAAAATTTTGATTCAGAAATGGATTTTTTGAATAGTTTATTCCATTTTGCAGTTGTCAGGATAACTGAAGTCCAATTTTAATTTAATGCCTTTAAGTTGCCTACTAAATACAACTTGTGGCGGACTTGTCTTTAGTGAAGGACACATGGATAATCTGCTGCTGTTCTTGGATACCTGATCAGTCTTATAAACTCTCCTACAATTATGCTACAGTTTGTTCTTTAATTTACCCTTCTGCATCATCTTGTTCCTGTTTCCCTTGCTTACCTGATTAAGTGTTTCCATTTCCACTTGCTTTCCACTCTACTTCTTTTCATTCCTTCCTTCTTTTCCCTCCAGAAGATTTTTTGTTCCTCATAATCATCGATCAAGCCCCATAAATTGCAGTTTAGATGGACATCTGATATTGTGTCTTTTAAGCTGAAGAACAAATATTGCTATCGCTGCATTGACAGGGAAAGAAATCTGGGAAGCTGAAAACATTAGCATTCTAAAACATTTGATCAGTCCTATTTTAAAACCCAACCAAACAAAAAACCAGCACCAAACAAAAAACCCCACAATCCTGCCATCCTGGGAGCAGCACTCATAAAACAAAGAAACACTGCTATTGCACAGACCGTGTATTTTCTTAGCAATAACGTAAGTCTTGTTGAGGTGATTGGGGAATCTGAATAGGCAAACACTCAGAAGAGCTCTATTGCGGTAAAAATCTCAACAGACTGGTTCCCATATGTTCTGGCTAAGAGGCCAAGGAAAGTCCTGAATAAAAGTGCTTTTTTCTCCAATTTTTTTTTTTTTTTTCCTGAGAGCTGTTTAACATAAAATCAGTACTCTCAGATTGGAAACCAAGCCTCTCCCACCAGGCAAGTGTATCTCTCAACCAGTCCTATTTTCCTCTTGGCTTACTGACTGTGATCTCACAACTTTTAAATTACTGTCTGTGTGGTCTGCTTGTAACAGGATCCCTCAAGTCTACTTCTTTACTTTTTTTTTATGTCCCTAGTTCAGTTTACAGCTCGGTCTCTTCACCTTAGGTGAGCCCAAACTGGGTTACTACAGTAGAGAAAACCTTCCAGAAAATAGTAAAAGGGCAGTCAAGAAACTTCTGATACTTATCTTTGGCATCAGTTTCTCTAGCATAAGGTCTGCTGCTTAAAACATGAGAGAAATTCAAGATTTCTTGCTATTTTTAGTGCAAATGTTTTGAGCTTTTCTTGGAATTTCTGTAGTAATTGCCACACAATTTTAGGTTGCTCTTTAAGATCTCCATCTGTCTTATATAAAAACAAATGAGAAGATAGAATTTAGAAGCAGTAGAGAAAGATGAAGTTTCTGAAGCATTATTTCAGACAAGTTCAAGTCTCATTGGACTTACAGGAAAGACTTAACCTGGGCCCTTTCCTGTGGAACCCATAGAGATACCTGTCTTTTTAACTGAGCAAGTTAAAAAAGATTTGCAAGATTTAGAACCTCAACTTTCAAATTCATAATGCTGAATTACACCCAGGAAAGGAATGTATATCAAAACGAGTATTTTTCTTCTTACAACATACACAGTCCTTTTTTTGACATTTCCTTTTATTAGTCTCTTTATCAACACAGGGTCGTTCCTACAAAACATCTCTCTCTTTTCAGATTAGTTTCTGGTTACCTTACATAATTTACAATATTGTTTGAATGTTGATTTCACTCTTCACAGTTATTTTCTATGATAAGCTTCCAAACAGATTGACTCTTGACTGGCAGCATGTTTTAGGGGACATGAAGAGCTGCTTTTGTTTTTGATGGTGCAGTGTAAATGACACCAATTCAGAGGAGACTATACAAATGCTACTGCTCACTGAGATATTTAATTAGTGCTGTGCATTCTAAGGTATAGAAAGCAGATTTTGTATGCAGTAGTCCCTTTATTTGACTGGTCTTTACGTATCTTCTGAGGTAGCCCTTTGATTTTGGACCAGCTCTCCGCAAAAAATGTATAGAACATTTTTATCTCTAAGGGTGAACGGCATGGAAACCTGTCATTCAGGAGCAGTCCTGTTCCATATATGGCAGCAGGATGGCAATAAAAATGTGGTTAGGAAGAGAAGGGAGAATAATTTGGGATTCAGGATGGAGAATTATTTAAGAATGTGAACTAGGAAATGAGGGTTGAAGGACATTGACAGTACAGAAGGAAACAGATTACAGGACCTGGAACATTGGAGGTCACAGATAATGGAAATAGCACCTATCCTGGAATCCTTGAACATGTTCTGCTTATTTTTTAGCAAGAAGAATTCCATTAAGATCTCCCTATTATTAAGCGATTGCTCTCTTAGCAGAACAGTCACTTCTGCTCAACTGGAAAGGAAGTATGTAGTCTGCTAGCTAAGTATAGGTTTCAAAAAGTGTTATTATGCAATAACACTTGGACACTTGTCACCCTGGAGTGTTAAAATCTTGCATTTCAGAGCCACAGTGAAGAAAATCCTTCCAATTAAAATTTAAATCTGTATATGTGTATGCTCACAGACACACATGGAAACAAACAGTAGGTAAGATACAATTGCTGCAAAATTCCTAGTTAATAGTTTGGGGTGTTTTAGCTTCTCCAGAGATTTTGAATGTTTAGTGAGTGCTGATAATAAATTCATGTATTTAGCATTTATACATAATATAGTACAGATATAATGTCTTTCTCCTCACTTTCCTTTCTTTAAAGAGATGAGTGCATTAACAGAATGTAAGGAAAAAGTAGGGTATAAGCATGCACTGTGAAATCTTCCCTCTACACACTGACACTTCAGTTTTGCAATACCTTTTGTTTGCATCAATCAGAGGTTCATCGGAATGAATACTATGGTGTGGTGGCTCACTGTAGAAGGCAAATTCAGACTGCACACCATAACATTTCTGTTGATGTGCAATTCCCTCAAGATCTCAAGAGATGAGATTATGTGTCCTGTGGTAATGCATTCTGTAGTCTCAGTCATAGTTTAAGCACAGTATCTAAAGGCCATAAAAAGAGTACTGTGACCTGCACTGGCTCCAAGTACACGTGTCCTGAGGGCATTCGCTCAGAATACCATTGGGAAAGGCAGAGTAGAATTCTTCATGGCACCAAAAGCAGAGTTACTAGCCACAGAAACCTTACTGCTATAAATGCCATGTAGCAAAGCATGTTAGCAGCAACTTCATAGCTGAATGTTAGGCTTGTGTGCTTTCAGTCCGCCTCTTTGGTATCTGTGTACTAGCAACTGGCTTCATACATTGCAGAGAAAAGTGTAAGTAACTTGGATGTTAATGTGTGCCACTTTAAAAAATGCAGTTTTAATGGGAATATGTAACAACAATAACAGCAATAATAACAATGTATTAGTTGTTTATTAGTAGTATAGTATTTCTTGACTATACTTTTCAGTGCCAGATAAACCTAAGAAAAAAGCACTGGAGTTGATTCAGCAATAAAACTGTAATGCTAAAGGCTCAATTTTCAAAATTTACTTTGCTTCCAGCTCTTAGGCTTTCACAGTTTTCAGAGGATATTACAACCTTGTCACATATAAGAGCAGAAACTCGTTTCCAGTTATAATTTACATGATTATTAATATTTACCAAATATAAGACATCAATTTTGAGGAATAAATTGGAGATTAAACCAGAGACTAACTTTTAGGCATCTTGGCTTAATATTAAGCATTTTTATCTGAGAAAATAGTACCAGAACTTCCAGTCAGCAAGTTCCTATATACATTATGATTTTGTTGTTTACTGTTACTCTCAAAATGTTAAGGTACATCTGCAGTGCATAAAGCCGAGTCTAGGACTGTAAAATGCTAGGTTTTTGTGACTTTTTGTAGGGACGTGAGACTTGTTCTACTTCTGAGACTGGGAAGGAATTTTCTGATCTTTCATCAGAGTAAACCAATTTCTTATTCATATGGCTTCCATCTTCTCATATTTTTCACAGTTCTCTAAAAGCTTTCTCAGTGTTGCTAAGATTAATACGTATTCTGAGATTCTCCCCAAACCCCCCAAATCGTATTTTGCCTCCTGTTTTGGTCTGGTTTTGATTTGTCTTTGAGATGTTTCTTCTACACAAATTACTTGTCAGTCTGTTAAACATTCACATTAAGTGTTCACATCTACAGTGGGCTGCGATTTTCACCTTCCTTCCTCCCTCTTCCTCCAGCAGCCAGAATACACTTTTCATGTCATTTATGTATAACGAGTGTGTCGTATTCTGGAGCTGCTCCAAAGTCTGTAAGAATATCTCTTCCCTCTTAGAAAACAGTGAGAGTATGATCCAGCATCTGTATTTGACCAAATGCCCAGCTTTTGGATCCTGAACACTTTTTAAGATGCTACCAAGGCCCGTGGCCCATTCCTGTAATGAAGCAGATATTGGGCTGGGTTATCACTGAGTACCCTTTCTTTTGAACAACAAGAAGCATTGTAGAAATGTTTCCAGAGGGTTTTATCTTTTGTAGTCACGTCTTCATTAATTCCACATATAGCTGATACACATCTAATGATTCATATATATCATTATAGATATATTATATATCATTATATATATATATATAAAATATAGGTTTTAGTCCTATAATAATTTCAGTTGAGACTGAGCATTCAGGACTGTTATTTATGCCACTGTGTCTGTGGATTTACATCTAGGATTATACTTTTCAGTTGTTTTGTTCTAAATTGATACACCAACAGCAATAGAAGACAAGTTCCAAATTAGGGTTAGGTTACCCATCACAAACTGGAAAATCTGCAAACTATTATAATACACCTAGTCTTATACACTGAGCATATCGTGTATTTTTCTGTTGAAATGGAGGGGGAATCTGAGCCAGTTCTGTGCTTTAGACACTAACTTGACACCTGCTTCTGCAGAAACAGGTTGTTTCCTAGAAAGACTTTTCTCATAATGCACAGTGCTCAGTATAGTGGCATTGCAAATCATTCTGCATACAGGTTTAGGAGTCACTGTGTATCAATTTTTACAGATATCTAGCTAACGTGAAATTTTTCAGACTTAGTCCTCTTATGTCCAGAATATTCAGTTTTCAGATCACCATTCAAATCATAATTTTTTTTTGTTGTAACACCTAATAATGAAATGTATGGAGACATTGTTTTCTGCATTAATGTGTAACAATCTCTCATTAATTGTGTATGTTGGAAATGCCGACAAGTTCCTTTGAGGAATAAAATCCTGTAACTAATGTTGGATTATTTATTTGCTAGCAGTCCTAGGAATAGAACCTGGCTCAAAGGATGCAGACCAACTTAGCATAATATGTTGTTCCTCTAGAAGCCTATAGAAACAAAAAAACCATCAGTAGTCACAGTCCTCTTCTTTTGTCTAAGAACACATTTGGCTTTGTGTAAAGTTGAGCTTTTGAGTCCAGACTATTTTTTTAATGAAGACAAAATAGAGAATACAGTGGAAGCCTGTTTTTATTAATAAGTGAAAAAACTTGGAATAAAGGGTGACTTCTGACCATTTCTAAGCAACTGTATTTGCACAAGTAAATTCTTAAATTACATCTGCCTGTATTATAATTTTGAGAATATATTCACTGTTCCAGACACAGAGCCATTGTTAACACTGCTAAGACTACAGAGCACATCCTACAGTAAGTGGCAGAAGTCTCAGAAATGAAGGCAAAATAAATGAAAATGTGCCTGCCTGTTAAAATACTGGCTCTAATTAATATAGCCTTACAAACTCTTAATTGTCACTGCATATCTAATGGTTCAGAAAAAAAACAGGGAGAGCTGGTGCTTTGTTCATTATACCAGCTAGTATGCTGTACAGAGACTGTACAGAAAGACAGGCATTCATAATAATGCATCTTATGTACAGCGTTAAATAAATTTTAACCGCTGTTAAAGCAGCATCTGAATGGTTTTATTTTTGTATTCTAATATCACACCGAGTACCAGTAACCAAGTGCAAAAGTTGGTCATGCATTAGGGCAGTGGGACTTTCACTGAAACTGTGGGTGCTTGGTTCAAACAAAGCCCTTTGTAAAGGCAAAATAAGACATTTTCTAGCTTTGGAAATGCCTTAACTATAACATGTCATATGTTAAATTGTCTAGCTTTTTGTAGTGTAATTTATCAGACATTGCTCTGCAGACATGATCTATTGGTATTCAGCAATGTTGGGCTGAAACAACCCTTCAGTTGTTGTGGACGATATTCTTTTGAGAGAAAATGTTTTACTAATGTTAAATATGCTTGAACTTCTGTTACGTTGTTCTTTGAGAAAAATTAGTTAGTCACTCTCTGTGTAACCATCCTGATCAAGGTTTTCCTTGGGAGCTGGGCCGCGAGTGCCGGGACGGGGCTGGCAGGCAGGGCCTGCCGGATGGCGCCCAGCAAGGCCGGCAGGTCAGAGCGAGCCCGGAGCTGGGCCCGCCTGCGGCCGGGAGGCAGGGCTGGCGCTGGGCCGGTGGTGCGGGCAGGGCAGAGCAGGACCAGGGGCTGAGCAGGCTCGGACGGCTCCGTGGCCTCGGGCAGGAGCGCGAAGAAGCCTGGGCTGTGCCTGGCGAGGGCACGGCCGAGCTGCGGCTCGGGCGGGGCTCCCGAAGGGGATCGGCCCTCCGGCGCCGCTCCGGAGCCCCTCCATAGGCGGCTTACGGGGGACATCCCGTGGCCATGCTTTAAAATTTGGATGCCTGATTCGTTGTCCTCAGGATACAAGCTGCATTTTTAAATGTTTATAAAGGCCATGCGGGGAGGAGGGGAGAGAAAGGATAGAACCTGATCTTATTATTCTGAGAATTTTGTAAGTAATACTGACTGAAAAGTTTTGGAACTACGCAACAGCTTGAGACATATGATAGCTATGTTCATTTTATATTGGACATTGTACCAACATGTTACATTAGGATTTTTGATGTCAAGCTTTCAAAAAAAAAGTCAGCTCATTAAACAAATACAGGCAACCATTGGCCATTCTTGGTTTAATACACAGCCATTAGAAAAGGCCTGGTATACAAAGAAAGACAGATCTTCAAAATTATGCATTGCGGTTAAGGCTCTGATTACTGCAGTTTCAACATGGCTTTTGTGAATTAGACAGTAGTTTATTCATAAGGTTGTGAGTCTGACTGTTCTCTTGCTTTCAAAGTAATTGAATGCATTTGTACAAATAAAAACAGTGGCAGATAGATGATGTACACAAAGTCCAGAATAATCCAGCTCTTGTTTCGTCCACCTGGCATTTTTGTATCTAAAAAATGTGTATATTTTTTTCCCAGTAGCAACAGTGCCGTATTGTGATTATTAACAGTAGATGCTGAAGATAATACCCTCCCTCTGAGATTATGAAAGCGCTATTTTAACGATTTATAGAAAAGATCTTGGTATGGTATCTGCAGGCAGCATTTTATAGCATAAGAATAACTAGAAAACTTTGCAATGATATGTAATGGTATAAAGCATTTGGGGTTAGAGACTCTGCTAGAAGAAAAAATCGTTAGCTGCCATCTGTCATTTTAGATCAGCTGAAGTAAAGCAGCCTAGAAACAGAAAACTCTGGTATTTTCTGATCCTGGGTAGGAAGCATCTGATTATTTCAAAACATCCCTTTTTCTGGGTAAAGCATTGTCAAAGACTGTATTTTAGATGCTGTTTTTTCTAAAGCATGAGAGCCCTTTCTAGCTGGATTAATAATACATCAGAATGTTGGGGAAAGGAAATATTTAACAAAACAGTTACATCAAACATAACTAACAAACAGAACTTGCTTTCTTCTAGAGTTCTCCCAGTCTCCTGGGCCCAACTTCACTTTGAAAAAAATGTCTTGTGGAATAGTTGAGTTTGCAGAGAAGGACTCTTCCCACACCATTTCAGAACCACATCACACCATTTCAGAATTTCAGCTACCATTTATCTTGGTAGCTATGTCTTTGCTTGGATATTCCATGAAACTTGTTGCTGCGTTAGTCCCAGGACAAGAATAAGAATTGGAAGCTGGGAAAAAAAAGAACAGACCATTTCAGCTCCAAAGAGGCATTTGGGGGAACAGCTAATAAGCGCGTTGAAATGGAAATGGTAATGAAGCTCTGTACATGACCCAAACTGCTGGGAACGGGTTTTTTTGTTGTTCAGAGAACTGTAAAACTTCCACTAGCTATTGGTGTTTTTGATCGCATGGCAGAATTGCAGTTCAGTGGTAATTTGCTTGTAATACATTAACTATATACCTTTTCAGTCCCCTTTCTGAGGGTAATTGTTTGGCACGTGGTATATTTCAATACCTGCTTAATAGCCTGTGCTATCACTAGTATTAGGAGAATGTTAGGTGTAGACCTTTGACATTTGATTATATCATGCTGGTGATGTTCTGTCTAATATTAAGTGAACATGGACAGCAGGTTAATTGTACAGTCACCATCAGGGAGAAATATTGCAGTCTTTGGACTGATAGTCATCGGGGAGTATGATGTGTTGTTGTTCACTTTGTCCTGTGGCTATGACATGGAGTATATCATACTTCTTCAGATACATGACTAATTAGGAGAATGCAATGATAATAATTTCATTCTTAGAGTTTGATTTAGGGTTTTTTAACCACAGTAGAAAAACAGTCAACCTTTTCCACTGAACTGTCACTGACCTCAGGATTCCTGGGCAATTCTCTTTAGGTAGTGTGCATGACCTGGACTTCTTGGAAAGCAAAGGAGTCTGAATGATGGGTAAGACGAAATAGTACATAGTAGTTTGGTCTGCTTGAAACCTTAAACCCTTGCCTTTCTCTGTGTTGTATTTTTTACCTCCTCTTCCTTTGTTCTGTCCTTTGGTAAGACTTGCAGCAGTGGCACTTGGTCTGTGAGCAGTGCTGAATGCCCTCAGCTTCACTGTAAGTCAGCGACAGTCACTTTTGAAACTTGGATTAAGTGTGGGTGGAAACTGACTTGCACGTTAAGATCTGTGTCCTTGCAGCTATATAAAGAAAAGGACACTTAAGTGATGAGGTGACTTGTTTGTCTCATCTACCACTCCTCTTCCCTCTTCACCCTTCCATTTTTTGCAAATTATGAGCCAGTATCAATAGTATAATGGCAGTCCAGAAAGACTTGTACTGGCACATAAAAGATATTTCAAAGGCAGCTACCATTTAGTCCGACTTATTACACAGGAGAGGAATCATAACTGTGCTTTTATTGTAATTGCAATTTATGTGTGCATGATCTTATGAGAAATAAGTTATACCTGAATCTTTCAAAGAGGAAAAAAAACCCAGTATGCCGGTAAACCAGGTACAAGACTTACGGAAAGAGTTGTTTTTATATTAATGTCAACCTTTTGACTTAATTGACTGCTTCAACACATTTGTGTCTTACAGTAATAATGTATTATTTTACATTACTAGGATTATTAGGTTGTGTCCGCATAAGGAATATTACATGTGGCTTAAAATGTACCTTAAGTTTGCCTAAAAAATCTTCCAAGTAAAATTAAATTGACTACCACTAAACAGCAGTACATTTCAAACATTTATTTGGATTCTTTGCAAAATTAGGACTGTAAACCTTGAAAAGATTAGGCTTTTATTTATGTTCAAGAAGTTTCTGCTTCTGAAAGGGATAGTTCAGTTGCACAGGAACTTGTGTTGGGTTTTTTTTTTTAATAATCCTACCCAGGATAGATGGGCAGAAGCATCAGAATCTTAATGTGATTTTTTAGACAAACCTAACTAGAATGAACCTCTTTCAGTCCTACTACACCCCGTGCATTTGTTAGCAGCCTAATTCATTGTCTTGTGCACTTGCATCTTTGAGCATTCAATTACCAGCTTGAGTACAGGGAGGCATTACTGTTGCTGAGGCCTTTTCTAGCAATACTTTGAATTACTTGAACTGACTGATGTGCTCCAGTAGAGGGGAGCAGCACCTACACATGCAGCTTCAACGGCTTGCTAATAAAAACACTATTCTCTTAAAAAGCTGTACCTATTCCAGTCACTGGCACATGTCATTGTTGACCAAACACCAGGGAAAAATGTGAAGAAACTAATAGTTATCAAACTAGAAGTAGCATTTTATTGGAGTTGAGTAATATATTGCTGACCAATTGCGTGTTAGTTACTGTGCATTTTTGCTTAGCACTGTCTGTTCAGCACGTTCTGCTCCTTTACTATACTGAGATTTAGTGAAGCAGCCTTTCACAGAGGTGCAAACTTGAGTGGGAGCACAGTAAAATCAGTCATTTGGCTTCACTGCCTTTTTTTTTTTTTTTTTTTTTTTTTTTTTTTTTTTGCCTAAGGATGACAGGAAGTCTTAGGAGGTAGTTAACTATGAGAGTTCAGTAAACAGTTAATATTTTGCAGGAGATCAGCCTACATCCTCAACATGTTACTTTTACCTTGGTTGCCTGATACTGGTTATACTAAATATCTCATTCGGTAAACATTGTAACATTGCTGCTATGTTCTGTCATAACAAAATGGGCTGTGACTTCATATAAAAGGCATCATTGGTTAACTGTCATATGAGATTATTCTTCTTTGTCATTGCGTACTATGCAGTGACAGGGCTGACTTAAAAATGTTTTGTCATTCCAGCATGTAGTTCAGCCCTGTCTTGTACGTTATCGTAGGAGTGCGTATACAAGTGTACACATTTCTCACTGCAGAATTCTACAGTTGGTATTTTAATCATATTCTGCCGAGAATGGAAATTTCATTCTGGTCAGGATCACCACATATAGATTCTGTTCCTTTGTGGCTTCAAATGAGAGATTGCCTCAGGCTTTCGGCTTCACATATTGAGTATAATGCCTTGTACTTCGTATCACTATAAAAACATTACAGTATCAATGTAACAATGCTGAGACCTTCTAGCGCTACCTCCTCTGTTCTGCACTTTTGTACTGTGCAGAAATACAAAAGGTACGTTTTAGTAAGGAAATAATTTAGTAAATTATGACTACTTCTACAGATAGATTTCCACTTGACAAGATTGGAAATTTGGTATACAGCAGGCAGTTTACATTTTAGATTTACATGACTTGAACTTTGGGATGCTAGTCATATGTATAGAGGAGGAAGGACGTGGCCACCTGTTGCATGTAAAGGGTATTTACTGTCACAGTAGCACAGGCTACAAAAAATGTAGCCAACAGTGTTATACCTTATTTTCAGTTAGCAAATCATCAGGATGTTTTTCGGTTGTATTGACTTCCATATGTTTATTTCACAAATGGTATTCAGGTGCAGCCGTTTCCCTTTCTGCGTATACAGTGTAGGTTAATACAAGCTGATAAGAGTCATTCCTTTTTGTTCAGACTGGCTTGGGTAGGTGGACAAGGCACCGACTGATAACTTTCTATTCACAGAAAGGCCTGCCTACTTTGTGAATTTCTGTTCCGGTTGGAGAAGTCCCTGACAATCAGCTTTATTTTTACATCTATTTAAATAGTATTTTTGTGTATCTCTGCTTGCTGGGGAAAGTGTGCTAGCTAGCAACACAGAAGTACACAGTCAGTATCTTACGCAGACAGCTTGCTCAACTGATCCAGGTATAGTAACATGGATAGAGATGAAGAAAACTGCTATGGAAAACATGGTAATTTACTTGCTTTCTTAGGACAATTCGAAATACCTGATCTAAATCTCATGTATTTCAACTGTGTTACTTCAATTGACTTAAATGGGCTTGGATCTAGACTCAAATGGTTTTCCGTAACTTCTTCAATTATTAGCAATATTGGGATTTTTTCCTGCATGACATTTGCTAGTTTATTTAAATTGCACATCAAAGGTAAATTTTACATGTGTATATAGTTGATTTTTATTTTAGGTAAGTAATTTAGAGTTGCTTTTTAAAATTATTACAGTGATAAAGTGTATATGCTGTTTGGAGTCAGACTTGGTAAATATCTTGTGAGCTATTTCTTGTAATGATATTATACTTCAACATACACAAGTTGAATATTATAAGGCAGCCTGTAAAATAGATCTGTCTCATTCACAAAGAACGAATATAATCCCAGTTTTTAATCTTAGCAAAAGGTATCAGTCCCCACTCACCGCTGCTTTCTTCCTTATGCCTACCAAACTCCTAAAACTTGGAATTTGCTTTCTAAATACATTTGGGTTTTTGCAGCTGGGGAAGTGGTTTGCTTTTACCAGGAGCTATGTAGATAATAGAAGCAGAAATAATTCACACCTCACCCCCAAAAAATCTTCTGAATTTTTAAAGAATAGTAGTAATAAAGTAGGGAATTTGTATTTAATTTAGAATTAAGTTAGAAAAATTAGATTAAACAAATGGCATTTTTCTTTTTTTTCCTGTTGTTATTCTGTTCTGTTGTTCTGTTCTGTTGTTTTCACAGTTGTGATCAGCTGTGTCATGTTTTGGTGATGAGTGTTCCAGGGATCCGGACTACTTCTGACAGTGAATTCTAGTGTATTTTGGACTTAGAATGTTGTTACTGTTTCCTACCATATTCTGTAATGAATTTATACCAAGAGCTTGGTGCTAGAGAAGGCAGTTTGAGCCATGTTGCTCTACACCATGCCACCATAAGCATACAGACTGCTGGTGTGAGGAACAGTTCTTCGAAGAAGTTTGCAGTACCGCAATAATTTTACAGCTGTTAGTGGCTGTTACTATCTCACAGCATCCGTCTTCTTGCTTGTTGGAGAAGAGAGTCTCCATTTGAATCAGAGCTCCCTTTCTGGAGTGCTTTGTTTTTATCCTCTTACTTATTAGATCCATTTGGCTGTCTGTATGCTGAGATGTTACGCTTTTCTGTTCTCTTCCCAAGAGGTATTTGTGTAATCCTTTCTTAAAAGCTTAGGGTGATGAAAATTCCGGTGTATGTTCCAGTGTATAACTGAGTCCTGAAAGATGCCTAGTCTAAACCGTCTTTGTCGTAAATGAAGTTAGCTTCTCCAACTGGTAAACAGAACTACTGATCATTGTCAATTTTGTACTGTGATCGAAGACTGTTATTTTGTGCTCCTTTGCTTAATCATAGGCATTGAAGTTGCATTAATTTACTGCTTTCTGTAAACCTCCTAGTATCTTCTTTTTAATCAGTCCCTCTATTCTCTCCAATTTGTTTGTATCTTCTGAAATTCTAGTGCCACGATCTAGAAATAGTTGTTCATCTGAGGTCTCACGTGTCCCCAAGCGCAAGGAATGGTGCTTTTTTTGCAGACGTTGCTTGACTGGCTCGTTCTCTTTTTGTAGTGTGCTGTATTCCTTTAGGATTCTTCTCAACAGTGTTTTTGAACGCAATTATTCTGTATGGATTTCTGAATGGAGTTTGTCTTTATAACTTTCGTTACTTTACAAAAATCACTTTGAAGTGTTGTTTATCAAAATCCATTTTGATAAATACTTCTGTCTCCAGAAGTATTTTAACCCTTGTCACCTGCACAGTTTCAAAGTGTTCATTCTACTTCATTGTTCTAATTTTTAAGGAAAACATTGAATAGCTTTGGAGAATAGGTTCTTCTAGTAGTGGGATTGAGCTAACTACTAAAATTCAAGAGTGAGAACTTGGAGTCTTAATGGGTGACTCAGTAAAAATGTTTGCCCATGGAAGCAAATAGACTGTAAGAAAGAATTGTTAGGAATGGACTGAGGTCAGATAGAAAGAGTCATTATAGGATTATATAAATCACATCCAGTATTTGTGGTGAATATCCTGTGCTGTTCTGGCCACTCCTTTTCTAGTGATCTGTAGTAGCACTGTAAAAGGTAAGAAAAGGAATATGAGCATGACCGAAACTATGAAATGGCTTATGTACAAGAAATATTTGAGCAGACCAGGACATTTGAATATAATAACTTGTAACATTTTTGGTAGCATAACATGCTGCCATGTTATACCATACAGTTATAAACTGACTGATTGCAAGCTTAAAACAGATAAAAGGAGGTGGTAGTACTTCAATGCTTGATTAACTTGTAGTACTTTGTAATGTAGGGCATTGGAGATCATTAAACTATATGCAAGGTAAATAGAGATTCATTGAATCTAAATTTTTCAATGACTGAAAAAGAAATTCACTCACAGCTATTAAACACAAAGTCAGTACTTTTAGTTAAGAAAAATGCAGTTGCAAATCTCTGTAATATCAGTGTTAGGGAAATACTGCAGTTTGCCTTGGTGTTGCATTCAGATATGGCCTTCAGGTGTTGCCTCAGATACAGCCCCTTGTAAGATTCAGGGTGTGGGTTCAGTGGATTTTTTTGTGTGATCTGGTGTGGCTGTTCTTCTGTGCTAAACAGGTCCTGTACAAGCAATGAACAGAGGTTCAGCTTCAATGTGCCGTAAGGCCAAAACTTGTCCATAGGGCATGATGTAACAGACAGATTTGTTCTGGTGGTAAATTATTTTGTAGTCAAAATATTTATTTTGTAGACATTTCTGTTCAAAAAGATTCATTCAATATACAGGTGTTGGCCCAACATTAGGTATTGTGTATGATACGCTTGGTTTCCCGATCATGTATCACAGCATAGCTTCTTCCACTCCCCAGCATTGCTGTCATACATCACTCCTCCAAAGTTTTAATTTTTCAGTCTCTTCTGTGTTAGGATATTTTTGCTGTAGGATCTTGCTAAGGTGGATGTGAATGCCTCACATGAAGGGCGAATAGGATTTTATTAACTACTGTGTCTACTGTACTGGTCTGTGTGTATTTTGATAAGGTTTTTCTGATACAAACCAAGAACAAAGTCTGGCATTTAGTTAATAAGTAAGTTCTGCTTTTGAGAAGTTGCTGAATTGTTCTCTAATTGACGAAAATAAGTTTTTTTCTTTGGGGTGCAGGGGAGGAAATTTAGGCTGGTAACACCATGTAATACCAGGGATATTCAGAAGAGAATTAAGAAAGCAGTGAAAATGCACTCTGAAGCAGTAATTTGTATTGTAGTGTTGACATTTGAATGAAGAAGTAATCTTTCATTGCACAGAGTTTTGTTCAGTAAGTCTTCATAATTACTGAACTTTGAAATGAAAAAGTCCCATAAAGCTGGATAGCTAGCTTCAAAAGGAGAAATCCAAATTCTGGTCTGCTGAATGGAAAGCTGCTTGTTTCTCTTCATACAGTAGCTCAAAACTTGAAAATTTAAATTTGACCATAATTTTTTGTTGCTCTTTATCAAATGAGATCATACTGTAATTTCTCTTACTCAGTTCCACATTGGAAGCACAGGTTGGTGGGTTAGTATTTGGTAGGTTTTTTATGTAGTTTTTTTATGTGTAGAGTAAATCAGTTTGAACTGTGCTAACCGTGACAGCCACATGAAAAAGATGCATTGTGTTTGACTCCTTCCATCTCTAAGCTGTGGCTAGATGTTACTGCCTGTTTCTACAAGGAACCTGACTTTACCTTCTGGTCATTCTGAGATTCATTGAAAGCAACAACGATGTCACAGATGTATGCATAACCAACTTCAAAACTTGGTTTGCTTTCTGCATTGGGATATGTGGTGGATGCATTCACTTGGGAGTTAGAGCATGTGCTCTTCTGTCTGCTTTGGAGTGCTGTACCTCATCTCTGGCTTTGTAGAAGCTGCTGCAGTTACACCACCTGTTTCAGGATAGTGTAGAGCAAAATCAGCATGGCATTTCTGCAGTCTCCAGCCATGCTTTGTCATCTGATAAGCCCAATTCAAAATGGGGAAAATCTGCATCTCTGTGTCTATAAAGTCCTGTAACCTAAGCAGTGGGGAGTAAGAATAACTCTGAAAGACCCTTAAGTATAACGTAAAGTGCAGACTGGGGAATGTGATGCTCCAAGGCAGCCTTGGCTACAGTGACCATGAGGTGGTAGAGTTTGAGATCCTCAGGGCATTGAGGAGGGCATGCAGCAAGCTCACTGCCCTGGACCTCAGGAGAGCAGATTTTGGCCTTTTCAAGGACCCATGGGATAGAGCCAGGTGGGCAGAGTGGCCCAAGAATGCTGACTGATTTTCAGGGATCACCTCCTCCAAGCTCAGGAGCAATGCATCCCAACAAGGAGGAAATTGGGCAAAAATCCCAGGAGGCCTCCATGAATGGGTAAGGAGCTGATGAGCAAACTCAGAGCAAAAAAGCAGCTTTCAGGCGATGGAAATGAAGACAGGTGTCGTGGGAGGAATACAGGGATGTTATGTGGTAAGCTAGGGACAAGTTTAGGGAAGTCAAGGCCCAGTTAGAATTGAGTCTGGCCAGGGATATTAGGGAGAGCAGGAAGGGCTTCTATAGATGTGTTGCAAGCAAGAGAAAGACTACGTATTATGTGGGCCCTCTCTGGAAGGAAACGGGAGACAACTTCTGTGCCTCAGTCTCCAACAGCAAGCGCTACAGCCACTCTGCCCAAGTTAGGAAATGCAAATGCAGGGACTGAGAGGATGAAGACCCTGAGCTCACTGTAGAAGAAGATCAGATTTGAGGCAATCTAAGGAACATGAATGTGCTCAAGTTCATGTGACCTAATGAGATTCATCTGTGGGTCCTGAGGGAGCTGGCAGACAAAGTTGCTAAGCCACTGTCCATAATTTTTGAAAAATTGGGGTAGTCAGGTGAAGTCCCTGATGATTGGAAAAAGGGAAATATAACCCCCATTTTTAAAAAGGGGAAAGCAGAAGACCTGGGAAACTACAGACCAGTCAGTCTCACCTCTGTGCCAGGCAAGATTGTGGAGCAGATTGTCCTAGAAACTATGCAAAGGCACATGGAAAACCAAGAAGTGATTGCTAACAGCCAACATGGCTTTAGGAAGGGGAAATCGTGCCTGACAATTTTGGTCACCTTCTGTGGCGGGGCTGCAGCACTGGTGGATGGGGCAGAGCAGCTGACATTGTCTACCTGAACTTGTCCAAAGCATTTGACACTGTCCCGCACGATATCCTGGTCCCCAAATCGGAGAGACGTGGATTTGATGGATAGATCGCTCGGTGGATAAAGAACTGGCTGGGTGGTCACATGCAAAAAGGTGTGGTCAACAGCTCATTGTCCATGTGGAGACCAGTGACAAGTGGGGTCTCTCAGAGGTTGGTACTAGGGCTGATACTGTTCCACATCTGTCAGCGACATGAATAACGGGGTCGAGGCACCCTCAGCACATTCGCTGATGACACTGAGCTGTGTGCTACAGTCATATGCTGAGGGAAGGGATGGATCCAGAGGGACTTGGACATGATTGAGATGTGGCCAATGGAAACCTCCTGAAGTTCAACAAAAGCAAAGTACAAGGTCCTACACCTGGGTCGTGGAAATCCCAGACACACTGTCAGGTTGGATGTAGAAGTAATTGAGAGCAGCCTTGGGAGAAGGACTTGGGGATGATGGTTGATGAAAAACTCAACAGGAGCCAGCGGTGAGCACTTAGAGCCCAGAAACTGACAGAATCCTGGCCTGCATATGAAGGAGCATGGTCAGCAGGCCAAAGGAGATGGTTCTCCTCCTTCACTCTGCTCTTGTGAGATTCCACCTGGAGTACTGTGTACAGTTCTAGTGCACCCGAAATAAGAAGGACATGGAACTGTTGAAGCAAGTCTAGAGGAGGCCACGAAGTCAGTAAGAATTGGAGCACCTCTCCTACAAAGACAGGCTGAGAAAATTGGGACTATTCAGCCTGGAGAAGAGAAGGTTGCATGAAGACCTCTTAGGAACCTTCCAGTATCTGAAGGGGTCCTACAGGGAAGCTGGAGAGGGATTTTTTTGTCAGGAGCTGTAGTGACAGGACGAGGAATAATGGGTACAAATTGAAAGAGGAGAAATTGAGGTCAGATATTAAGAAGAAATGAGCCATGAACAGATTGCCCATGGAGGCTGTGGGTGCCCCAACCCTTGCAGTATTCAAGGTCAGGTTGGATAGGGCTCTGAGCGACCTGGTTTAGTGGGTGGTGTCCGTGCCCATGGCAGGAGGTGTTGGGACGGGATTATATTTAAGGTCCTTTGCAACCCTTTAACCTTCTGTGATTCCAGAGAAAAATCAGAAGCGCATAACCTGTAACTGCAGAGAGGTAGGTTCATTTACTCACTGTCAGACACACTTAGCCTGTGGCTGGGAGACGTAATCCTTGTCTCTCAAATATATTGTGAACCTGAGCATAGGCATAGTCATCGAATGTACATTAGAGGTAATTTATCATGTGGTAAATGTGAGGCCCTCAATGTTTTTAAGTTAGAAGAAAAAAAGGTTTAATCTCATATACAAAACCTATGTAATTTTATTGGTGAATTACTCGTATTGCGCATATGAAATGATTTTAACAAAACTGATTAAATAGGAATATATGGAAGACGTTCTTCAAAGCTGGTGTTAGCACCCCTCTCTGAGCAGATTTTATTTTAAATAAGGACATGTTTTTATACTATTTTATTTTAAATGCAGGTGAACCAAGGAAATTTGACCCGAAGTTCAGAGGACCTATTCATAACAGGTAAATATCATAATTCATTCTGTTAAATTTTTTTGGTGAGCAGAGGGTAAAAAATTTTGTTAGCAAAACTTGTAAATTTGATTCCGCAAGTCTTCTAAATCCAGAACGCCATCTTTACTACCCTTGAGGATGTATGATTACTGGGGAGTATTAAGCTGTGTTTCCTTAAGTCCTTGTAGTTTGAATGCCAATTCTGTGTGCCTGGCGTTGACTAGTATCTGCCGTGTTACCTTGTGTAGTAGTTCTGATACACTTCGTTGTGACAGAGCCTCCTACCAGAACAATCTGGCTTGACTTCACTTAGTTTTATGAAATGCAGATGAAGGCATGTTACCACTTAGAAGGTTCATTAGTTTACAAGAAGAGAAATTGCTCAGAAAGCGTCTGAGGAAATCATAGAATCATTAAGGTTGGAAAATGCCTCCAAGATCATCAAGTCCAACTTTTAATCATGGGAAATTTTCAGTGTTTTTCCAGATTTAGAGAGCTAAGTTCTAAACTAGCATCTACTGTCCTTATCTACTGAGAAGAAATTAGAGAACCACAAGTTATTTCAGTTTTATCACTCTCAGGAGAAAATTTATGACAGAGAACACTGCAGTCTTGCCATACCGTCATTTGAACACATATACTGTTCTTGTCTATGCAGGATGTATTTCTTCCTTTCTGAAAGCTAATAATTTTAGAAATAAATATAAATACTTGCTTAGGGAGTTCGTCCTAATTTGTGAAGTATCTTTATGATACTACCAGTGTATCAAGCCAAGCTTGACCGGTGTCAGAACTGGTTCTGAATGGAGGATGGGAAAATGAGAAGCATCATTCTAGCATTGCTTCTTCAACTTTGAGCAGTTGTCCTATCTTAGATTACTGTCATATTGACCCTGGATCCTGTACCACCTTGGCCTCACCAAAAGTTTATTTCAGTGAGATGATAAAGCTGTGCCTCTCTAGAGAAGTGTCCACATTTGGAAACACATTTCAAGTTCTCCAACTGTTGAAAAAACCTGCCCTCTTTATCTCTTTTATGTTAAAAATGTTTCTCTGTAAGAGGAAGCACAGATTGAAAAACAGAAAGAGTGGCAGATGCTAAAAATGACAGTTCTGGGGCAGATGTCCTGTAGTACATCTTGCCACTTGTGATCAAGTAGATCACATCTTGATCTACTCAAGATGTGGTACATCTTGATCACTTACATGATATGAAATCTCATGGGTTCAGTGTTGTAAGGTATTACTTGTTTCAACAATATTTAAATCTGTTCCTCAGTATGTTCTCATTGTCTACAGTGAAAAAAGCTTACACATTTATTTGCTGGTCTTGCTGCAAAAACAGGACCTTACACCTCGAACATCAGTTTGTGACTAACACTTCTGCAAAGTGCTGGTGCAGACATGTTATTCAGATGTTAAAATACCCTATGACAATCAGTGTATTTGAAGGGTCATATTAAACATCTTATTTCTGAAAAGTGTTTCTTCTTGCCCCTAGGCGCTGCACAGACATTATTTGCTGTGTGATTTTCATAATTGTCATTCTGGGTTACATTGCATTAGGAGTTGTGGGTAAGTAAACACAGGTAGAGTAATGCCTTCTCATATAGAGGGGAAGCAGCTTTGTGGATGTTAGAATTTTTAATTGAAATGTCCCTTTTGCTTATATTTGTGCAAAGCTTTCCAATCAATAAGTAATGCCTTTCGTAGAAGCAAATAATGAATTAACATTCAGAGTCTGTTGTAATTCACAGAATCACAGGCTGGGTAAGGCTGGAAGGGACCACAGTGGGTCATCTGGTCCAACATCCTTGCTCAGAATGGTCATCCCAGAGCATATGGCACAGGATTGTGTCCAGATGGTTCTGGAATATCCCCAGTGAGGGAGACTCCACACCCTCTCTGGACAATCTGTTCGAGTGCGTGATCACTGCACAGGGAAGAAGTTCTTCCTCATGTTCAGGTGGAACTTCCTGGGCATCTGGTTCTGCCCGTTCCTCTTGTGCCATTGCTGGGCATCACGGAGCAGAGCCTGGTCCATGCTCTGCCCCCTTCCTGCAGATGCTGACAGACAGGGATGAGGGCCACTCTCAGCTGTGTCTCCTCTCGAGGCTGAACGGCCCCAGATCCCTCAGCCTTTCCTGGGCACGGAGGTGCTCCAGTCCCCTCATCATCTCCACAGCCTTTGCTGAACGTGCTCCAGGAGCTCCATGTCCCTCTTGTCCTGAGGAGCCCAGACCTGGACACAGCACTCCAGATGTGCCTCACAGGACTGAGCAGAGGGGCAGGATCCCTCCCTGACCTGCTGGGAATGCTCTTCCTGAAGCACCCCAAGATCCCATTGGCCTCTTGGTCCCCAGGACAAAACTGCTGGCTCAGGGACAGCTTGTTGTCCCCCAGGGCCCCCAGGTTTTTCTCTGAAGAGCTGCTTTCCTGCAGGTAGTTAGGGAGAAGTTCAAAGCCATGTGTTTACTGATTTAAAAAACCCTCAAAATTAAGTGTGTTCAAAAAAATGACATGGTTTTATAAGTTTGCAATCATAAAGTAACTGTGATGGAAAATTTCAGGCAGGAAAAACTAGAGAAAAACAGTTTGGGTTGAGAGCAGCCCTGAGGAGAAGTAATTGGCAGTGCTGATTGATGAGGTTTGGGCATGAGCTAGCCATGTACACTTGCAGCCCAGAAAGCCAAATGTATCCTGGGCTGTGTTGAAAGAAGTGTGGTCAGCAGGTTGAAGGAGGAGATTCTGCCCCCCTGCTCTGCTCTTGTCAGACCCCATCTGCAGTCCTGCATCCAGCTCTGGGGCCCCCAGCACAGGAAGGACATTGACCTGTTGGAGCGAGTCCAGAGGAGACCACAGAAGTGCTCTGAGGACTGGAGTACCTCTGCTATGGAGGCAGGCTAAGAAGTTGGGGTTGTTCAGTGTGGAGAAGGGAAGGCTCTGGGGAGATCTTAGGGCCCCTTCCAGTGCCTAAATGGTCTCCAAGAGAGCTGGAGAGGGACTTTGCACAAGGACATGGAGTGACAGGACAAGGGGAAATGGCTTCTGAACTGACAGAGGGCAGAGTTAGATTGGATATTAGGAAGAAATTCTTCCCTGTGAGGGTGGTGAGGCCCTGGCATAGGTTGCCCAGAGAAGCTGTGTCTGTCCCATCCCTGAAGCCTTCAAGACTAGGCTGGAGGGGGCTTGGAGCAACCTAGTCTAGTGGAAGGTGCCTATCAATGCCATTGTCATTGTCTGTGAACACTCAGATTTGTCAACATAGTTAGCTCCTCTTCTTTCTTCTTGTAATAACCATTATTTTATAAGTCCATGACATCATATTTTGGATACTACCCAGATATGTGTGCCCTGAAGGTAAAAAGTGAACTGGATTGCTTTCTTACAGATTAATCCATATCTTAGTTCAGCTTACTGTGCCTTGCATTTTAGTTTTTCATTAGGAAATCTACTAATCTGTACTCTTCAGTGGTGATCAACAAAGTATGAAATGGTACTTTAGAAGTGATACATTTTCATGCTAGCTAGTTTTAATCATTAACTGTGTACACTTGACTAAAATGTTAAAGAGGTACTGTATATTTTGCAGCTTGGGTGCACGGGGACCCCAGGAAAGTGATTTATCCAACTGACAGCTATGGGCAGTTCTGTGGTCAGAAAAATACCCTCAATAAGTGAGTATTAAATTCATTCACATACCTTTATTACTCGTGCACTGTGAATAAGGTGTGAGGTTTCAAATCTCTCTGTCGAAGAGACAGTGACACTCTTACTGTATTTATTCCAAATAAAGTTCAGAAATATATTAGTTGCTCAGTGCAAATCCAGATCCAAATTATTACTGTAATGCAGTTGTTTGTTTCGTTTAGAGAATATTTTTTATAAGGTATCAATATAACTTCAAGATTGTGTCGGCAGTTGCATAGAAAGTGACTAGCTGGCACAGCTTCTAACTGCCAAATTTGGGTAGTTAATAACCTGTTGCGTAATTCTTCATCCACCTTGGGATAAAAGTAGTCCTAAGGCATTGTAGCCTGGTTTATAGTTTTTCTCAACATGCACCAAATAACAGAAAAGTCCGTAGTGAAAAGCTCTTGTTTTTTTTCTGGTGCTTATCTGGTGCCAGTAGAGAGGAGGCTGAGTAGTCTGGGAGATGGGCAACTGTAGCCACACCCTCCTTGGATAAACAGGAGGTAAATAGAGCCAAATGGCTCTATTTACTTATCTCTGTTTTCCAGTCTTTTTAGATTTTGAATTGTAAGAGTTAAACTAATTAGTTGATACCAACAGAGTACTTACACATGAAAATAGCTGCTCAGGGAAGAAAGATGTTGCATAAATGTTTTCTCTGAAAATCTATGGGGTTTATGGAACAGAATTTTGAAAAAGGTTTGCTTTTTCACTCACCTTCCTCCTTTCAAAAGGTAATTTTTAGGCACCCTTTATGCCCTTGTCATTCTCAAGAAGCTGGATGCTATGCTAGTGTTTGATAACAACTCTTTGCAGCTTCTTTCTTTCCCCATTTAGTTTCCTGTGGAAAAAAATGAGGAACCCACTGTCCAAAGGGCAGTTCAGAAGGGGAGGAGCAGGAGACAGAGACTGGGACAGAAGTAGAGCTAGGACTATATATCTTCTCAAGTTTTTTTTACAGAGGAAACAGTCTAGTGAAAGAAAACCTATTTCACTCTCTGACTATTCTTCACAGCAATTGTTGGAGAGTCAAACTTCCTGAAGAGGAAAAACAAGGAGAAAAAGTTGTAGTGGTGTGTGTTCCTCTCGCTACACCCATTCTCTGCTCCTTGCTTCGCTGCCAATTTGTCCTTGTCCCGTCTGTCACCAGTAGGAAGTAGTGGACAAATGGCTTTGGGAGTCTCAGACACACAGCTTCAATATCCTGTGTGATGCGGAGCCAGGTGCTTCTCTCTGACTCTTGCCGTTCACTCCCATTCCCTCTTTCTCTTTGTTACTTGAGTCTTCTCTTTAGTTATTTCTTACACTGTGGTTTTCCGTTTGTATTTACCAATGACCCTCCCTATATAGGATTGCTGGAGAATACTACAGCATAGAATAGCCTGAGTTGGAAGGGACCTTCAAGTTCATCTCGTTCCAACCCTCGTGCCATGGCCAGGGACACCTTCCACTAGACCAGGTTGCTCTGTTCAACCTGGCCTTGAACACTTCCAGGGATAGGGCAGCCACAGCTGCTCTGGGCATCCTGGGCCAGGGCCTCACCACCCTCACAGCCAAGAATTTATTCCCAATATCCCGTCTAAACCTATTCTCTGTCAGTGGGAAGCCCTTCCCCCTTGTCTCGTCACTCCAGGCCCTTGTAAATAGCCTCTCCATGTTTTTTTGTAGGCTCCCTTCAGGTACTGGAAAGCCACAGTTAGGTCAGCCCCGAAGCCTTCTCTTCTCCGGGAAGAACAATCCCAATTCTCTCAGCCATTTCTCATGGGAGAGGTGGTCCATCTCTCTGATCAACTTGGTGGCCCTTCATAGTCCATAGGGGGGCGTATGCACCATTATTTCTTACAGAGACACTGCATAACCCTGACTAGCTGGCTTTGAAGTCTTGTTTAAAAAAGGCAGGACTACTGCCATGTTATCTTCACTAGAGCTGTCTGATAATTTTCTGATGTAACAAAGATTAACAGCACATTTTGCTGTCTTCCAGACCCAAGTCTTTAAATCTTGGGGTCCTCAGTTTCCAACAAATCCAGACTGAAGTGACAGCTACCACAAGGCCACAAGTTCCAGTAGATGTCAGATATGTGGGACTGACAGATTGACCCTTATTTATATCATGGGGGATCTTTTCAGTGTTATTAGTAGATGCTACTATCATTCTGTTTTCTGGGCAACTTCTTTTGGTTTCCAGCCATAAAAAGCTTCTAATTGATTTTGGTGCCACCTTCTGATCAATAAAAATTAGGCAGATTTACAGTGAAGCATTTGCTGATGGTGAGTTTTCATGCAGTGCATACACAGAATATTCATGGCACAGTGACTCTGGTGTTTTTGCAGGGTTATTTTACAGACCTCACCTTTTCAAGGCAGGACTACAGATATATGGATTATTTCAGCTTAAAATCTTGCTGCAGAAAAAAGCTTGTCAAAATTAGCATTCTTTAGAACAAATACTTCTGGTTTCATAGATGTCTTCATGTGAAACATTCAGGGTCTGCTTGGGATATTTTTTGTCTTGTGTTTGCAGTATGGATGTTCACAGTAGTAGAATTAAATCATCAATGTATGCTATAAATTTTGGAATGGTAGGATGTATAAGCTCCTATATTTATGATGATAATTATCTTATATCCAATTCCATAGGAACAAGACCATTTTGTTTTACTTCAACATTCTGAAATGTGCCAGCCCCGTAGTGTTAATAAACCTACAGTGCCCTACAACACAGGTGAGTGAAAATGTAGGGATAAAATATTTTTCCTGCATCTTTGTCATGGTGCTTAAAAACGAGACATATATTTGTTTGGATTTAAGAATTGTTGTTCATGTCCTTCAAAATATAACATGATTGTTTTGTAGGTGACTTGTAGCACACACTCTCTGTAGCCTGTGACGGTCAGAAAAATGAAATGGAAACGCACAAGATTGTGTTATTTTGGACAAGAATAGACAAAAAAATGTCTGCTGACTCGAGTACAGCAATTTGTTACTTATGAATTCATCTCAGGCAACTATCCAGTTGTATTCAGTGCATGCAGAAAATATTGATTGATACCTAGGATTTTCAAAACTAGACATGTTCAAGGAACTGTGCATATTGCCAGTGACAGAAGTGTCTGGGTGTGGTTAGAGCCTATGGTACTTTCAAAAGTGAAGATTTTGAAAGCTTTCTCTTGCCTTATGCCACAATTTGTACTCCCTTATGCTGTGACTCCTCATGAAGTTGTGAAATAAACCCAGTCACTGTGTTTGTGTAGGTTAAAATTAATCTCCTGATCTTTCTAACAAGACCATTTTCCTGACTGTAAAACATGGAAATCTCCAACAAGAAAGAGCAAGAACCCTCTTAACACTGGCTAGTTGCTGTCAGAATGAAAACTTGCTTCATCAGCTGCAGATTTGCTTCAGGAATCCCCACATGTCCACATGACACTGTTATGTAACAGTGACATGACAGTGTTACTGTCATGTAACACTGACACTGTTACCCTGCGGTCTTTAGACTCTTACTAGAACAATTCCATCTGTTCAGAAATATGAGGTCATTGTGTGGGATTTGACTGGTGCTGTGGTCAAGTTGGCAATGGCCATAAATCAAATAGGGTGAAATACTTGTTGAAGGAGAGTTTTTGGGAGCAGAGTAATTATTTTGTTCATTTTCAAATATGCGACGACTCCAAAACTAAGAATGTTTTTGAATGCTGTTTGTTACTGTGGATGGTTAAATTTCTGGTCTTTTTGGAAAATGCTGAATAAATGTTTGTTTGATAATTTCTGTTTTGAACTGCAAACAGGATCCTTCATACCTGTCCTATCCATATAAATAACAGGAGAAAAAAAACCCAAGAACTAACACGTGAAGAGCTTCAGTTCTTGAATAAGACTGGATTTGAAAACTGTTATTACAGTCCATTGGATCCATAGACAGCACATTTCACTGCCTCTTTCATAGATGGCAAAGTTTATAGTAAAGTGTGTACTTGTTAGTCCACCTGTTGCCCCAGCAAGGGCAAAACTCTTCTTTGTTCCTTGGCCTGTGCGTAGTCCGTAGGGCTGAAATACTCATCTAGAAAGACTTTCTTGCAGCATCTGCTCTGTTCTAAGGATTAGTACAAGATCTTTTCCTGAAATTCTTTTAGGTGAATTACATATGGCAGAATGCCCTTGACGTGAAAGACAGCTTTGTGCGTGGTGTCTGTCTGGTACTTGGACAGCAGAGCTTTGCAAAGGGTGTTTGGATAACACAGCTTTGGAAACAAACTGCCTTCTAGAAAAGGCTGAAACTTGCTGTAAAGATGGTATTCAAACCACCTCACAGTCTTAACACTGAGGAGTCAGAATATCTGTCCACTTGTGTGATTCCAGTGACCAGCAGAGCCTTCAGAGTCTGTTTATCGGGGCAGCCACTTCTCCATATCCTAAATCTAAATCACAACTTCTCGGTGGATGCATTCAATAAACCCCAGTCCTCACCTGATTTCTCACAGAAATCCAGCTTATAATGGCTGTGCCTTGAGTCGTGTGAACTTCATTCTTGACATGTGCGTCCCCTGGCTTTGTAGGGGAGATCCATTCTTAGTCAGCAGTTAAAAGTCACTTTTGAGTGATTTACACCTAACTTGACTTGCCAATATTTGTAGAGATGTATTTGACTGAAGAGGTTGTATAGAAGGGTGGAACAACATTACCTGAGACTTTTGATTTTAGTGAGACTTTCTTTAAATAAAGTTCTCCTTACACATGTAACAGAAAGAAATTGCATGTATCCTGTGAAAGTAGCTGTCACACCACCTTGCTCATATATACTGCTGCTGATAGATGTAGAGGAGGACCTGACAGGTTTTTTCTTGCTGTCCAAAAACATAAATAATACTCTTTTCAACAGACTGAAAGCTCTTCTTATCTACCAGAATGTGTAGAACCTAAGATACAGAGAGGGGCTTGATATGCCAGATATGAGGAGAACACACTTTGAAAGTGTTTTCTATCAAAGAATTCCAGAAGTATTCATTTAGGGAATCAAAAGGACAGCATATGTTGCTTTCTAAATCCTGCAGTAAACATTACTGAAGGCAGTGGCATTTTCCTTTTTTTCATTACACTGACTTTCTTTACCCTTCTCTACCCAGAGTGTATCTTTACTTAATTTTTTCTTTCTTGCAGCTTTGTGTCTCAAAGTGCCCAGACAGGTTTGCAACCTACATTGATGTTCAGGCTTCCTACAGATATAGACCAGATCAGTGGAATTACTTCAGGCAGTTCTGCAAACCTGGTTTTAACAATCCTCGCAAGGTGTGTATGTATCAGTAGATGATAAAGTACATTTTTTCTTCAAGCAGTGTGTAATATGCATGATTTTACTGAGCTGCATCAAAGATTTGAATTATTCTGATTTCAGCATATAAGGAGATGTCCCATTTATGGGATTTGACAGTTGTTTAATCCGGGGTGAAGGTCTTGAATGCACACTAAAGCCCCCACTCTTCACATGATTGCCGTTTGCTTAAAAGACTATCTGCAGCTACTCATGTAGTTGCAGTACTGTGGCAAGCAGTATCCTTTAGTACTTAGGTACCCCACAGCAGTAGAGTGGAGTGTCTCAAACCAATTCTTAAGGTTCCTAAGTTATCTATAGCTACTTAGAAAGTTAGCTAAGAAAATTAATCTATCCTTCATGTAACTGATTTTGCACTCAAATGTACTGCATTACTCCTCCCATCTTTAAAATGCCTTGCAATTCAGCTATATTAATTGGGTTAAATTCTTACTTTTCTTTAAGAGAAAAAGTGAAGGGCAGGCAAGGAACAATTGCCCAGTCAGTTCTGGCTTAGGTGCTGATCCAAAGGTCTTTTCTTTTTTGTCACTAGAAAAGCAAAGAAGAATAGTCTTTTCCCAAATCACAATGGCAGTTTGGATTCTTACTTAGATATAAATGTATCTTGCAGCTCCACCAGTGAAACTTGGGGAGGAGGCTACAAAGCCCAGTTTGAGGCATTCCCTCAGACTGGGTGAGAAACAATAAACAGTAGTTACACTGCTATGTATTCAGCGTTCCTATTTTTCCCCTTTTTAGTCTGTTGCTCAAGTCCTACGTGATGAAGATTGTCCTTCGATGATCATTCCAAGCAGGCCTTGTGAGTGGTTCTACTTCTTACACGCATCTTAGCGGATTGTGAGCATTCATATTAAAGCACAACTCCAGTCTGAAATGTGTTATGTGGCAACATCGCTAGGAGCTGTCTGTTATCTGACATTGACATCCATTCAATTTTAAAGGATAAATCAATTCAATTTCAAAGTATAAATATTTATTAATGTTTTTTCTAACAGTCATCTGGGAACATTCAGCATGTGATCAGGTCAAACTGAGCTCTTTCTTGCTCTTGAATCATCACTGATAGCAAAAGCTGTTCAGCTCAAATTGTGCCTTCCAAAATGAGAGCAAGCAATGCCATTGGCATAACGAAAATGCTACAAATGTTGGAAGGATCGTACGGCCAGCTGTTGAAGTTCAAATGATACTTCAGCTCAGTTACAATGCAGCTCTCTTTTCAGTGCAATGCTGGCTATGCAGGGCACACAGAGGAATTAAGGGGCCAAAAATGTCGCTATGGTCAGCAAGTGTTTCTGAGTAGGTAACCACTGATCTCAGAGCTCATCTCAGCTGCACAAGTGTAGTACTGACAGAGAATGTTACAGAAATAAGAAATTGCTGTTTATTTTTGCCATACTTTAAAGTAGGGATCATGTAAACCAGGAACAGGTCATTAAAAGGAGAAAATATGGATTAAATTTTTAAAACAGAGTATGAATTTGTATGAAAATTGAAGTACTGACCCAAAAGACGTAAAATAATTTGCAAAGAAGCTCTTACATTCTTTTAGACTACATCAAGGGGCAAAGATTACAGAGGGAGGAAAAGATATGTTAAGATATGTTACTTAATAATTTAGTCAGAATAATTGCTGAGGGAGGTATGCCAGGCTGAATATTGCACCCTGGCATCGGTATTTATTGGAATCTGATAAGGAAAGCACTGAATGGTTATATGAAGTATAGCTGCGAAGGAGGGCTCACCTGCTCTTCTCTTTGGAAGGAAACCAAGGATGTTTTGCAGCAAAGAACAGGGCAGCATAAATGAGTATGCAAACATCTCTCCTTTTCTCGCTTTTTTATAATCTCCTCCTCCCTCTCTCTAACCAGTAGTTTCTTTCTTTTTTCCATTGCTTCATCTCTGAGAATATCTAGTGATAGTGGCTGGTACTGGAGCTCATCTGGCATATAAGGAAACTGACACTTGCTGTTATGTATTGTTTTGGGTGCCAGTATGATTCGTGACTAGTGAAGTTGAATCTGTCCCTGGGGGCTGGTCTGATTATTACCATAAAATGGCATATTTGAGAAGCTGCAGTTTTTATAAGCTGCCCAGATACTGACAGAGAGTAAGTTCCACATTTATTACAAATTCTTAAGCGCCTACATATAGTACTGTTGTTATTTGGTAGGACCTAGAATCTCCGGTAGAAATCTATGATCCTGCCCTGCCTGAGCTTAGACAAAAATGCCCCAGAGCATAAAAATCATAATCTTGAATGTAATGGCTCTTCCAAGATCTGTCAAAGTCAACATATTGTTAGATAATGAGTTGAAAAACAGTTGACTGTGAATCTGAAATTATTTAAATGTATTACAAAACACACATGATGAAAGTGGAGCTTGACATGAAATGTAACATGCAGGCTTTGTTTTGATATTTTGAATAGTTCTGAAGAGATGCTTCCCAGACTTCTCCACGAAGAATGGTGTGTTGACCGTGGCAAATCAGACTACATTCAAAGATGGAAGAGGGAAAATGAGAAATGTAACTGATCTCAGGGAAGCTGCAAAGTAGGTTTTACCCTTCTTCAGTGTTTGTTGGATTCTGAGATTGTGCAATAATTTAGTAATGGAAAAATAATCAGAATCTGTTGTAGCAAATGACTGAGGGTACCCAGGCAAGACTTGGTAGTAAATGGTCTCTCTGTGCCTGAGCACTTCCAAAGTTCCATCAAGTTCCATCAAAGTTCCATCCAGCACTGTGATGTGCAGAAAGGAGCAAAAAGTGCAAAAAGTTTCAGTCTGATTGTCTCAGTCATTTGTTGAAATCATTCTTGTTTTTCCTAGCAAAAATTAGTTTTGCTAGGAAAGTTAAATGAGGTTCAAAATGCAATCCTCATGCTGCAGGACTCAGGCCAGCCAGTAATGGCCTTGGCTATCCTGTTCTGTGATGACCTTTCCACTATCATGGGCTGGCCTAGTACTTCGGGCATCTCACCTCATCAGAGTGCTTCTGCTTTTGGTAAAAAGTAATATATTGGGCAATTCCTCAGAAAATAGTTATATGGGCAAGCAGTCTGCAGGACAGGAAAACAGTTCCATGAAGTTGTTTCACTGACCTGCTTTCTGGTTCTTTGTTATTAGCAGTTCTAGAGTCACAACTGTTCATCCCTTGGTACATTGCAGATATTGATAGTATACACTTGTCTTGTGACATAATAAGCAATTCTGACAATAAAGCCTTTGTAATAAATTATTTTTCAGGACTCGTAGCGACATTCTTACGCAGTTTTTTTTCTTTGCTGTAATGGTGATTGATGTTGGCTCAGTGACAACTGGAGCTGAAAAATCATAATATACTCGTATCGCTACCAAAGATATTTCAAATTCTTTCACTGATCTTATTTGTTGTTTAAATAATTTCTCCTTTTCTACCTGAAGCAACCTTTTCTTTGATTTGTCTTTTCTCAGTGGCATCAATAATGTCCTGGATGCAAGATCAGTTGGAATGAAAATTTTTGAAGACTATGCCATTTCTTGGTATTGGATTTTAATGTAAGGGGTTTTTTTGTATTTTTAGTGTTTCCAAACTCATTTTGGAGTGTGTGGGGAATAAAAAAGTAGATCATGTATGTGTTTGGTACAAATCTTACTTTAAAACTCAAGAAGCAGCTGTAATTTCCTTTCATCACACGATAATAAGGTTGTTATGGTTCTGTGCGTGAGGTAAGGATAGTACAGCATACATACATAGAGTGTCAATTGATCTGGAATAGCTTTTTAATGTCCTGCCAGACAGAAAATTAGGAGGTGCTGTGTTCTGTTGCAGGACCCATGTTTGTGGTAATTCCAGAACTGAAAAATCTTAATTAAGTGACTTTCAAGCCAGTTGCAGTGTCACTAGTATATATATAAAACAGATAGTTTCTGAATTTGTGCAAGAAGTATACAGTTAAATCCATTATAATCCCTAAGTCCACTATAAATCCACAAATCCAATGCAGCAGGCAAAGCGACATCCAGAACAAAAATTATTGAACAGTATTAACTTTATCTTGCAATTAATGTTCATTAATCACCAATTAATTAAAATGTGGCACTGAAACAAAAGAAGTAGCTACTTTGCTGAAGCAAATACATAAGTATTTGTGAATTCCTAGCCCATTAATGTTGGTTTTAAGAGACCAGGATGTTGATCTGTTCGAACAGGAACAGAAGTTGTCGCCAGGTGAGAACCTATAACACGCACGTGTTAAGCATACATTAGTCAGTCCTGAATGCAAATCCACAACGATTAATACATGCTTTAGATAATAATATGGAGATTTAGTCAGTTCAGAAACACAAGTTGTCAGCTTTTAAAGGTGTTCAGTCACTGGTGGAAAGACAGCTTTCTCATAGTCTGGTGCTCTGCCCATAGTATTTAGTGACAGGAGACTCACAGATACCCAGCAAGCTTGGGTCTCTCTATCTTTTGCTGAAATCAGGCTTATGGTACAGATTCTTTCAAAGGAGATATCACTGAACACATAGGACAGAGAACTGACAATTTTTTTTGAACAGAAATTCTAAACATTGAAGCAGGTTTCCACATTTCAAATATGATATTTTTTTGTAAGGAAGTGTTGCTACTTTAAAGCAGTTGGATAGAATTTTGTTCACACTTTTCACCAAACGATAGCATAGATCAAATGATTTCTGGACAAATATATTTAACTTCCAGAGTCTGGGTGATGACAGTGAAGGCTTAATAGTGAAGGGAGGGTGGATTAAAATTTAAGTATGGAATTGCCGTTGTCTTTTTAGCATACCCCAAAAGAACTACTACTTCAAGCTTCAGTTTAAGGGAACTAGTCTGTTGAAGACAGTTGCTACTGTGTACACAGTTTTGGTGTTACTAGGATTCATGTATAGCTAAAGATAACTTTAGATAAAGGTCATTTCCTGCTTTCAAGATGGAGCTCCAAAACAACAACTTTTCTTGAGGAATACATCCCAAATTTCAGTAAGTCATTAAGACAGGGAAAGTACATCAGGTTAGGAAGCCTTAAAAGGGGTAGGACTTAAGGCAAGCTTACAAAGGTTTAACTAAAAAAGCTGATGCTATTTTTTTATTGTCCTTCTGCGCATCTGGCTTAGTTTGCCCAAAACATCTGCTTTTGATTTATTATGATCAGGCTGCCCCATTTTTTAGCTTTGGTCATTGGCTAAGTAAGGTGGGAACATTCAGAAAAAAAGTTACTGAGCACAGGCAAGAAGGGGGTTTAAATTTTTTTGAGTCTGTACTAATAAAAAATTCTGATGTAACACCTACTAAAAATAATGAGACATTAAGTGTTCTTTGAAGCACCTGAGCTGGATATTTGTTTCATGGTATTAATATTCATATTACGTTATTCATAATGGTTTAGAAAGCCTCACGGAGTAAAAAAGCCTTTTGCAATAATTTTTTCCTTTCTGACTTGCTTTCTAAGAGTGAAATGAAAACAAAGATATTATTATATTATATTATATTACGTTTATTTTATTGTATCTTGATGTAGAGAAGGCACTGTAGATGTCTTTCCTAGGGGCTCCATTGAAAGGCTTTTAACAGTTTCTTTCTATGCATCATAGTGCCCTGATCATTTCCTCTTCTGATTAGTAGAAGCGGTGATGAGTAGAAATTATATCCTACTAACCTCCTGATGGTTTTCCTCCTAAATTTAATTCTTTTTTTTTTTCTAGGAAGCTCCTAGAATGTTGTTTACTAACATTGTTAGTATCCCTGCAAGCAGGGATTTTCAGTGGAGGACATAAACCAGCAACTTCCCCACACAGGAATTGGTATTCCTCCAATTTAACTTTCTGCACTGTAGATTAGACCGTGGCCTGAAAAAGGCCATGAGTTTTTCAGCTGGTGTAAGGGACAAAAAAGGCATTATATGAATCCCATTCCGCCAGCCTGAGAACCTAGTGCACATAAACATTTCAGGCTCTGCCCTGTGAGGTATCACATATAAGCTGTTTGTTTGTAATGGCAGATAATAGCCATGAGAATGTATTCCATAACAAAGATTTTGAAATACATTTTTACAAATCATTCTCTTACGTGAGATGAAGTGACCCTCATTTGGAGTAACAGGAATGCAAGAAAGTGAATAGATTCTCACGCTCGTTTTCCCTGTGTTTCTGTTTCTTCACTTTCTAGTGGGCTGTTCATTGCAATGATGCTGAGTCTGCTCTTCCTTGTGTTATTGAGGTTCACAGCTGGGGTTCTCTTCTGGATTTTCATCTTTGGTGTGATTGGAATTATAGGTTATGGTAGGTGTAATTTTCTAGCCTCTGAGAATATTTTTTCTTATTGCTTAAGTTTGGGCAAGGAAAATCAGTAGTTACTTCAATTAAATGGTACGGTTGGGTGAATTAATGCCTCATTTTAGACACAGTTAAGTGAGAAGGACATAAATGGCAGCGAAATATAGTAAGAATCCAGCTGTGCTGATACTTAGCAGCGGATGTAGTAACCTGCATTATCTATGCCCAGTATGTTTAGTCTGTAATCACTTGTACTGATATTTCTTTCCCATATATGTGGTATCATAATTGACTAGTCTCATAGTGATGCTTTTTTGGGTTTTGCTTACCTGACAGGCTTATACAAAAGCAAAACATTTGGCTTGTAAGATTTTTAAAATTTGTCTTTGCATTCTTCAGACACACTCCTATTATATTGATTGTTTTTTAAAAGGCATCTGGCATTGTTACTGGGAGTATGATCATCTTAAAGGAATACCTGGATCTGACCTCACTGTTTATGATATTGGATTCCAGACAGACTTCAAAGTGTACCTGCAACTGAGGCAAACATGGTTAGCATTTAGTAAGTGCCCTTTAAATTTGGTATATGTTAATAGATATTGAGGAAAATCAATCAGTGTCTTAAAACACCTTCTGCCTTGGTAAATCTCCTCCTCTACACATGTTGCTCAAGGAAAGCAGAATTCTCTTCCTTTGTATTGTGTAAAAATGTTCTTTTTTCAAGGCGACTAGTATATTCATAAGGGGAGATAATGCAATCACACTAGTGATAAGAGTGAAAAAATCTTTTGTTATTAGCATTCTACTTCCTGTGTGTTCAGTCTTCATCATGGGGAAAGCAGAAGGCAATAATTAAGTTAGTCATGATGGAGTTGCATAAGGAAGGGTACTTTTCTCTCTCAGATTATTTTTTCTCCCTCTTTGAGAGCCCCAGAAATGACATTAATAAGTCACATTAATAACTGCACTTCCTTGTATCTTAGAATCATAAAATATGCTGAGTTGGAAGGGGCCCTTCAGTATCATCAAGTCCAGCTCCTGCCCCTGCAAAGGACACCCCAGCAATCCCACCCAGTGCCTGAGAGTATTGTCCAAACGTTCCTTGAGCTCTGGCAGCCTTGGGACCGTGATCACTGCCCTGGGGAGCCTGTTCAGTGCCCGACTCTGGGGGAAGAACCTTTTCCTGATCTCCCACCTAAACCCCCCTGACTCAGCTCCAGCAGTTGCCTCGAGTCCCGTCACTGGTCATGAGAATGAAGAGATCGGTACCTTCCCCTCTGCGTTCCCTTAGGAGGATATTGAAGACCACAGTGAGGTCTCCCGTCAGTTTACATTCATGTCACTGAGTTTTCTTGGAGTCTGATCTAAGACTGTGGTATGAACCACAGCAAATTTCATCATCTTTATTTTCAGAAATGCTCCATTGCCTTCTCTTACAAGGGCAGTGTATTTTAAACAAAATCCTACTGGAACAAGACAGCTTGCAGCATACACCTTCCTCCCCAAGAAAGGAGGGGCAGAAGAGAGAAAAAATACCTGTCAAATATTACTTGCACTCCTGTTACTGCTCTATTAGAAGACACACAGACTCTTAACTGATGATGAATGGGTCATAACCGAAATCACTGCCTCTCCCTATTGGTAGCTAAATTAATAGAACAGTAGTTTACTGCTTAAATCTAATTTCTCTTTGTGTCTTTGTTTGCCTCTGTGTTGGATCATTGAGCTTATGAGGCATCTTGTATATATTGTTGGGGCAGAGCTTTTTAGTGAATATTAGGAGTTTATTATGGTTTTTTTTCTTGTGACTCTTCAGGCTCTTCCCCTGCCTGATTCTTAGCAGCCAGTGTATAGTTTATCTAGAGTTTAGTGTCACTTTCACATGAGTAAGAGTTGAGGTACTCAGGAATTAAATTGCTTTTCCAAAATCACCCAGCAAAGTAAATAGTTATATATCCTTGAAGAAAACATAGTCAGAGTCCTAGTCTAGAACTCATCATGTACTGACATTGCTTGCCTTTTTCACAATGTTTTGGACAAGTACATTAACCTAACAGAGCCAAATGAGACCAACTTTAAAGAAATCTGTTTATATATTCCTTCATAGGAAAATGGCATTGAAATGTATTTAACAAAAACTTTGTTCTGAGCAAGGTCTATGGCTCTGAGCACCACAGTAGTCATTTGCCATCTGCAGTTCTGTTGCCAGGGGTAATACTTGGGACTGCAATTCAACATCATCTGTGACTATTGGGTCTGATATTCTGACACTATGTCTAAGCTGTGGGACCTAAAGCCAAATTTCATGTTCCTTTACAAACCTTCATATAAGTTTTGGGATTCTTAATAGTACTGTCCCTTCTGTCTTCCTCTCCCTCCACAGAACTTCTTGGTTTCAGCTGGAGGAAACAGGTCCTGCTGCATACAACAACCTGCTCCTACTGGGCTGGTTTAAGTGTTGTCTAATGATCTGAAGCACCAAAATAAATGGATATGTCTCAGAGTCACAGGATGTGTGCTTCAGGCATTAAAGACTCATTCTTCTCTAGATGAAGTTCACAGAATTTTCTTACTTTCTACTGCAGGTGTTGAACCAACACACATAGAAATCAGACAGAAGCAGACTCTACTGACATCAGAGTTATGATTCAAATACTGCGTATAACTAAGAGCTCTGCGCTCTCTAATATCAGAGCATGATTCCAGCAACACAACTGGAAGGTGAAAGTAGTTTGTCCAGAACTGTCCTTAGTCTCTTTTTTTTTTTTTAACTCAAATGAGGTGAAAGGAGCTCATGCCAGGTTAATACTCAAACAAACCTATTGATTTTAGTACATCTAAAAATTAGAGCAATATAGATCCGAAAAATACGCTCTCCATGAAAAACTTGACTCTTCATCTCCTATTTTTGTTAACTAAATACTACAAATGAGCAACAGTATAGTATGAACAAATGCTTGTAGTATGAGCAAAATGCTTGTTTATGAAAAGCAGAATTTGTAAAGGATGAACTGTATCTAAGGCTCGATACTGCAGTCACATTGAAGTAAATTTTTATCTTTGTCTGATAATTATATGTTCCATTTTTCTGTTAAGAATATAAATGCTAATATCAGGGTCATATACATTCTGACTAACTCTCTGCATATAGAATTTTTTTACAGTGGGACTTAGAAACCTATGAAATGGGATTGCAGTTTGGCAGGTGCAGTTGGAGAAAGAACTGCTCAAGCTGAGAATTTACAGAGTTCATGAACAATGGTTCAAATTACAAGGAAAAAAATTATAGAGGTAGCATATTGGTTTGGGTCTTGATAACTTCTTTATTTGTTTATTTACAGTGATAATACTTTGTGGTGTTGAGGTCATAATTATACTGATGCTGATCTTCCTAAGAAATCGGATCCGGATTGCTATTGCACTGTTGAAGGAAGGTAGTAGGTATGTTTGTCTGATTTTAATACATGTTGAATTTTATTAAATGATCTCTAGAGTACACTCTTCTTGAGCTCCATCTTGCACTACGAAGAGCAGAAAGTTGGGGGTTAAAATGCAACACTGCGTTAGTTGAACCAAACAGGTAATATAAGGAATGCCAGTTACCTCTTAACGAGGTTGTGCTTAATAGAGCTTTCTCTTTTAAAGTGAGATATTTCTTATCTCTCCACTTCTTGCCTTAAGAATACGTACACTGTTGATGTTACCACATATTCTCAGTGCAAGAAGGTGTCTCAGCAGAAAAGCTAAGTATGGTACGCTGTTAATAGGAGCCTGGGACCTATAAGTCCCAACTTTGCTCTGTCATTAGATTGTCTCTGGAATCACATGCTAGCGGTAGAGGATTGGTGTTGTTTTGACTGTGGCTTCTGTTTAGGAAAGACTAGGAGATTCACTGGCTTCAGTCAAACTTCTGTGTGGACAGGCATAAATCTGCAGAGAGAAAAGGAGACTTCTGTAACCAGACATTATAAGAGGGTGCAGTCTAAGATATTCCTTTTTATCTCTGAGTAAAGAAGAAAGCAGAGCAGGATATGAGAGTTGAAGACCTAAGGGCCGTCTTCATTGTGTGTTTCTTGAGATCTGCATAGGTTTCGCTCACAGTGGTTCCTGTTTTACACGGTGTGAACACTTAGGGTTTTTTTGTTGTTGTTGTTTGTTTGGGTTTTTTGCATGGGAATATTACAAAGGAGAAATGGACTTAAAACTGACTTAAAACATCAGGCCCTTGGATTTCATTGCAAATAGGCTACAGTCTCATAGGCCCTGAAAGCAATGCTCTGTTCTTAGAGCACACAGAGTTAGCTCTGAGTTCGTCTATATGCCCTTGCTTGTGGTTTTCTGCCATCTCTGTTGACATTGTGGTTCCTGGGAATCGGGATTTGGTATTTTTGTCATGGGATTAAGAAATACTGAAGTTCTGCATTTAGCCAGGTATCTGTTTCCTGTCTTATGCTACTGTGCAATTAGAGCATAGCAATTAATTTAGGCAGCACTAAATTATACTCTTTAATTCCTGTTTGTTAAAATCCAGGAACACTTTTTAACATTCTTCAAAACCTTTGTTCACAACCTTGACAGGTGGAAGGATTTTAGAAAATTCATAAACTTCTCACTGAGTAGTAATAACATTCTGTAGTTTTCCAGCAGCATGGAAAGGTCACTTGAAGGTGAACTTTTTGTTCTCGTGCATAATGGGTGAGATGAAACTTTATATGTAATTACTGTAAACGTAACAGACCATGCCCTGAATTTAGGAAGATGAAAAGTAAGGTGCTAATGACTGGAAATCAAATTATGTTTTTTAATACCTTTTAGCTACATTTTCAAAAATATTACAGTTATAATGCCAATAATTGACTTGAAATCCATAGTTAGAAAAAACAATTTTTTATCAGTTTGTTGGAATAATAAGCCATGGTCTTAGTGGTAACTAAGAGGCCTACCAAAAACTGCTGAACACAGCTAATTTGTTGTGATTATTTCTCAGACAGCATAAGCCTGTGTCCTCCTGTGTGACTCGTAATGGACTTTTTTGTCTCTGTGCTCAGACAGCAATCGATGTTTTGCTCATAACCTCTGCATTGCAGAGTTTCCTTGCATTCCCCCTAGCATTTACTACTTTACCTTTAGAAACTGAGTAAATTCTTCTCCTTTTGCGTTCTGGAAACTGCATCCTATAAAACAAATAACATTAGAAGTGCCGTAAGTCATAGGAAATAGTACTAGACAAAAAGGCTTGTGATAAGCTTACAGGGTCACAGAAAAGAAAATTTAGAGTAACAGGAAGAGGTAGCTTACAGGCATGTAAAGAGAGCCAACCTGTAAGCTTCAGTGAACAAACCACATGCTCTCTGAATTCACATCCAGTGAGATACCCAGCTGGAGGTGTTCACTTCTGGGATAGCAGCAGCTGGATTACCAAGAGGGGTGGTATCATCTCCCACTTACAGAGAAGGAGCCCCTGGCAGGGTAGGAACTGGCACGCACAAGTTCCTGCTCACTAGTCACATTCTAGCCACAAGAATTAGCATTTGAACATCAGTCTACATATGCCTTGATATTAAAAGAAGCTCTCTAAGCTGTCAACAGCAAAAGGCAATTATTCGTTTTGCCTGCCAGTAGTCCAAGGTGAGCACCACTTATCTACGGCACGTGCAAGGAAAGTCACATAGTTGCAGGAAGGTGTAAGTCTGTCCTGGCATTGCAAAGACAAGTTGACTGTCTTTGCCCCCAAATAGCTAGCACTTAAGGCAGGAAAATTTCTGGGAACAGAGTTGTCAAATATGAAATAGAACAAGGTAGTTTCAGGTCTGTAGGAGTGAAGGAAGAACACAGGATGAGCAAAGTGTTGATACAGACATAAAGGGTAATGTCTGCAGCAGTCAGCAAGGAGATGTTATGGAAATCGGTTAATAATCTGGAAAGAGATGGATCTCAAGCAGTCATGAAGAAGGAGAAAGCAGAAGACAGGCTGGAACATGGCAAACTGATAAAGTTCACTGTAGTACCATTGATAAAAGTGGAGTGATAGAAATGACAAAGTCAAGGATTGTAGACATAAGAAAAAAATTCCTGCAGTATTCTGAGATCCCGGCCCTAGCTTATGCTGTGACTGTCAACAAGGATCTCAAAGTAAAATTGCTAGAAGAGGACTGATAAAAAGCTTGTTTCTGGAATTGTTGTAGCTTATTGATATGTTTTGTTTCTTTTATAGGGCAATTGGCTATATAATGTCTACACTGTTCTACCCAATCGTCACCTTCTTACTCATTGCAATTTGTATTTCCTACTGGGCTGTGACAGCTGTGTATCCTTCTGTCTGTGTTCCTATCTGGAGCAAGTCTTCTGGTCTGCAAGACTAGATAATTTTCTGCTATTTCGCATTAATTAAACCAATATTAAGAGGGCTATTTGGTCACTTAGCACTTACTCTTCTGATGCAGTCTTCCACACTGCACATCTATGTGTGATGTACGAATCAGACAGTGCTTTTATTCAAATTAGGAAGACCTGGACTAAAATTCAGGCCAAGGCAGGGGGATCATACGAGGCTTTGTGTACTGCATAAGGTTGACTCTAGGGGGTGAAAAGGGCCCTCAGCAAAGAGTGAATGTGGTCTTTAATGTGCTGTGTGCTCTATAGGCCTGGTGTTAATGGTTTCTTAGTTAACCGGAGGTGGAGTGGGCTCTGTGTGTGTTTTGTTCAGAAACATATGAGAAAGGAGAGAATATACAGTGCACTATCTTCCCTGAATTGCTTTACAGCAACCACTGTTTGTTTCTGAACAGCAAGAGTCTGGTAAGGATTTAAAAAGGGGAAAACTGCTATTTGAAAACCAGTTGTTCTTTCATAGGCAAAGAGGATCAGTTGTTGCTGTTCTGGGCAGTGTTAATTCGTCCTTATGCTCTGTATCTACTTCTGCTAAAATACAAGAACTACTGCCTTGTCAAAGATAGATGTGGAGGAGAAATGGGGACAATTTTCAAGGTTACGCCCCCTGCCCATTCTGGTCAAGGGTTATTACAGCTCCAGGTATGAGTTTGCCTTAGTTCTCTAAGTAATGAGAATACTCGGTCTTGTCTGTCAACCCTTTAGATAACATCTCTGCAGAGTAAGAGCACTTTTTCTGTTATCTACACAAGTTCTTTAGAGTTGAAGTTCTTTAGAGTTGAGTTCTGCAGAGTTGCCTACTGCAGAATCCTAAGTTGCTCAAAAACCACAGTTCTGTGATTCCTCCTTAAAAGATTTCATTCAGTTTTCTGGCCACATCAGGAGAACCTGTGTATAAAGTAATGGCTAATCAAACACTGTGCAAGTATGCAAACCTGACTTGTGACCCGGAGGTAAGTGTAACAAGTATTTACCTATAGTAAGAGCTATACAAATTGCATTTCTTAATCATTATTAAAGGCTGTGCTAGTAAAAAATGTGCATATTTTAAGTAATGAGTACCCATGTTAAATCTGAAAATATTACCTAGTGGTCAGGTAACACTTCTTTGTTTTACAGACATAAACTAGTTTTTCTGCTAAACTGTCCTGTAAATGTTAACCATTCTAATTTACAGGGTGAGAAAGGAAGAGACAGAAATACAATTTTATTGGAAAGGTGTTCTTGAATTTGTGAGGTCTGTTTTTTGGGTGTCCAAAGGCAATGGCAAACTTTGAAAGCTGCACCTCAAACTTGCTCAAGGACTAGCCATGATTTAAAGCAGAAGCTTAGCTTCTTCTGGCACAGTAATTGCCTTTATGAAGCTCCAAAAATATTTGTCTGTTTTTCTTTTTTAAATTTTGCTTTTGGTCAAATGTTTTTACTTGACTGTGGGTTTTAAAACAAAGGATTCTTTAGAAATATTTATCAAATGTTATGCACCAGGGGAAAAATAACCCCGTGCACCAGCACAGGCTGCAGGTGACCTGCTGGAGGGCAGCTCTGGGGAGAAGGACCTGGGGATCCTGGTGGACAACAAGCTGTCCCTGAGCCAGCAGTTTGTCCTGGGGACCAAGAGGTGCTTCAGGAAGAGCATTTCCAGCAGGTCAGGGAGGGATCCTGCCCCTCTGCTCAGTCCTGTGAGGCACATCTGGAGTGCTGTGTCCAGGTCTGGGCTCCTCAGGACAAGAGGGACATGGAGCTCCTGGAGCACATTCAGCAGAGGCTGTGGAGATGATGAGGGGACTGGAGCACCTCCGTGCCCAGGAAAGGCTGAGGGATCTGGGGCCGTTCAGCCTCGAGAGGAGACACAGCTGAGAGTGGCCCTCATCCCTGTCTGTCAGCATCTGCAGGAAGGGGGCAGAGCATGGACCAGGCTCTGCTTTGTGGTACCCAGCAGTGGGACAAGAGGCTATGAGCAGAAACTGATGCATTAAATTTCATTGTACTGCAGTGGCGATGCACACCCTGCTGATGTCTAAACACTGCAAAAGAAAGGAATTAGAATTGATCTGGTTTCATTTCATGTCCAAACCAAGCAAATACATGAAATGAACACTAGAAATAGGGAAAAATAATTCAAGGTAAAGATTACTCCTTTTTTAATAGTCTGAGATACATAAGCTGTGACAACATCCACAGTTTGTATTAAATTGTATAGCTCAGTTTTTTATTTCAACTGTAGCGATTTAGCTGAACATATGATTTGCCCTCTAGTTTTCAAATAAATATATATTTTTTTTAATTGAACAGATTTTCTCTAATAAAGCATTTATATATCTTAAAAGTAGATTCTTGAAATTCAAATTCCATTTATTCAAGTTTCAGGTATGTGGTGAACAGCCCTGTTTGCCAACACCTAGTTTAAACTTAAGTCTTTGCATAAGACTGCGTAAGTCTTTGATATGAATCCTTAAATATGTAAACAGGTTATGTAGTGTTGCAGTTTTGAATGAGCTAATGAAACATCAAGCAGAGTTATGTTATTTGTATTGACCTGCTAAACTTCAGAGGTTGTGTACATAGAATTCATTGCTTACGATTGTGTTGTTTATATTTCTTTCTATTTAGACTTTTAACACAACCAATGTGACTAAATTGTGCCCAGGTGCTCAGTGTACTTTTGCTTTTTATGGAGGAGAAAGCCTGTATCATAAGTACATCTTCATCTTCCAGTTAGCCAATGCCTTTGTCTTTCTCTGGCTGGTGAACTTTGCAATTGCACTGGGTCAGTGTACCCTTGCTGGTGCCTTTGCCTCTTATTACTGGGCCTATCGAAAACCAGCTGATATTCCACTGTGGCCACTCTTCTCTTCATTTGGACGAGCAATACGGTAAGACTGTGGAGCTGGATGTGAGCCTTGTCATGTATCTAGGGAAGCCAGTCTTAGAATATCAGATGAAAATGATTAGTCAGCATTATGGTTTAATCTCCGTGGCAGTCAAGCCCCCCATAGCTGCCTGCTCACTCCCCCACAGTGGGATGGAGGAGAGAACATGAAGGGTGAAAATACGAAAACATGTGGGCTGAGATGAAGACAGTTTAATAGGTAAAAGAAAGCTGCAATGCACAAGCAAAGCAAAGCAAGGAATTCATTCCCCATTTCCCACAGGCAGGCACGTGTTCAACCACCCCCAGTACAGCAGGGCTTCTTCGTGTATAGCAGTGACTTGGGAAGACAAACTCCATAACTCCAAATGCTCCCCTCTTACCCCTTCTTCCACCAGCTGTTACTGCTGAGCACCACACGCTATGGTGTGAGGTATCCCTGGGGTCACTTGGAGTCAGCTATCCTGGCCATGTCCCCTCCCAGCTCCTCATGCACCCCCAACCTGCTCACCAGTGGGGCAGGGTGAGGAGCAGAGCAGCCCTTGGTGCTATGCAAGTGCTGCTCAGCAGTGGCTAAAATACGGGTGTGTTATCATCACTGTCCTGGTCAAAAATCCAAAACCTAGCACAGCACAAGCTGCTATGAAAAAACTAACTCCAGTCCGTCCAAAACCAGCACAATTGGGAAGATGTAGTTATTAGGGGAAGGCTGAATCCTGGAGCCCTACAGCACCAAGGCTGCTGCAGCTCCCTTCCCCTATGTCCAACCAGTTGCAAGGCTGAGCAAGTACTCCCAGTAGACACACACACTAAATACATGTATACAACACATGTATATACAGATTGAGAGACAGACACAGCACTCACAAACACCAACAGCACCAATGGCTTCATCCTGGTCCTCTGTGGTGGATCGGGATGAAGGTCCCTTAGTTTTATGTAATTCCCACTAACGGACCTTCCTCCACTTCTGATTTTATTTGTATATACATACACATGTGCATATATATATATATATCTGTGTACATATGCATACATGTGACATAACAATCAAATATTTTGTTTTTAGATACCATACAGGTTCGCTGGCATTTGGAGCCTTAATTCTTGCAATTGTCCAGCTTATTAGGGTAATATTGGAGTACCTGGATCACAAACTGAAAGGTGAGATTTATGAATCTGCTCTAAGTTGTTAAGACCTTCCGTGCTAAATTACTTCCTTACTTTCCCAAGCTGTTTTTTAGCAATGAAAAGAGATTTATTCCACATTATTCATTGTAGTTTCTTTTGAAGCCAGTAAATTCATGTTGATTTGCTCAAACTGAGTCTATGTTCTTGAGAGCTTAATGCAAAGTTCAGATGGGATATGAGTCTGATCTAATTGAAAGCTAGTGAGCTAAATTTGGTTGAGGGAGTCCATACCTAGAAATAAAGAAATAATGTCACAATTTAAGATCTTCCTCTGAATAGCTTTCTACATTCTGAAGACTGTTCATGAGTTCTATGTATGATGTACTCTGTCCTGCTCTTTTCAGGTACTCAGAACTCCTTCACTAGATTTCTACTCTGCTGCCTCAAGTGCTGTTTCTGGTGTTTGGAAAAATTCTTAAAATTTATAAACAGAAATGCCTACATCATGGTATGTGCAATGTGTGCATGTAGCCTCCCCTATCTAGGACACTAAAATATCCTAGACACTACTGGTTGATCAGAAGCCAGCAGTACTTGGATCTGCTGAATAAACAATGGGATTTGTGGGAGTTTTCAGTACATGCATGTGGTTCTACAATGAAAAAGTAAATTTTTTTTTCCTTCCAATTTCAGCCTCTTTTTGTTCCTGTCTTTGTCCATCACCCTCACTCTCAAAATAAGTGGGAGGGGATGGCATAACTGGTTAACTACCCCTGTAATTCAATAATTGATGTCCTGATTTTGACAGGAATATTAGCTTATTTCATATTGCATGTTGATGACACTTCTGTTTGGAGTCGATATTTGAATAAGGAGGTCAGAAGGCATGTGATAATTGTATTTCCACCTGGAAGTTAAAAGCACAAATTCTATTAGCAGCAGCAGTGGTACTTCTCTCAAATAAGCCTTCTTAGCATCCAGATAAATTTGAAATCTTCATATAAATTACATACACAGATTTCAGCCTAGGATGTTCTGGCTTGAAGCAATTTCAGTGATTGAATGGTGTGGTCACAGACCTCTTGTCTCAAAGGAGGTGGCTGTAATGGGTCCATTACAACCTGTGTTGATGCAATTGATGTTTCGAATTATTGGGATCTTGAAGAGGAAGTGGTTTTTTTGACAATCTTCTTTCCAGTTCATAAACTGAGCTGAGAGCTGTTCTAGTGTATCTTACCCTGGTGGACACTATTCCAGGAAGAAATGATTTTGTTCCTGAATAACTTTAGCTGCTTTATGCCGATTTCTTCTTCAGTGAAAGCAGCACCAGGTCCAAGGAGATAACTACAGGGGTCAGCTCACTTCAGCTCTACAAGTGCCTATTCTTTTCCATTGACTATAAATCTAGTGTAGGTAACTAGCAAAGGTAGAAGAATCCCTCAACAAGTACCTTTTTTGCTCTGCTTGGCAAACTAAGTACTGAGTCTACTACCTGCAAGATCACAAGGGGTGGCATGCTCATCACCAGGTGATTTGAAGGGGAAAGATGGGTAATATTCTGTCCCAGCCTGATGGGAAGCATTGAGAAGTAGCAGGTGACTGAGGAAAGTGTTTTATGTTCATCTGAGTTTCAAGGCCACGTATTAGGGAGAACTACGCATTACATGCAGTAAGATCCTGGCATATGAGGAGGTATCCTAATTATTTAAAATACTTAACAGCTACTATTACTTTGCAGATTGCCATATATGGTAAAAACTTCTGCACCTCGGCAAAGGAAGCTTTCTTTTTGCTCATGCGGAATGTGGTGAGGTAAGGGACTATCTCCCAGTCCTTGGAAATGTCAGGAGTTCCCACTATTACACTCTGTGGACACACTTCTTTCCTCTCCCATATCTCTTCCAAATACTGAGTGCTGCTTGTGTCCTCAGACGTGGCCCTCACTTCTTACACTCAGTGTGTAACAGCAGGCTGTCCAGTACAGTAACCTATGCAGAGTTGATGTAATCTCATGGTTTTGTTGTGATTGCTCCTTTAAATTCCTAAGTAATACCTAAGTACGTTGTAATAATGCCTCCAAGAAACAAGTGGAGCCCCTGAGAGGAGATCTGCAGATACATGGCAGTGGGGTGTTCATCATCTGCCATATGTTTGGTTTTTGAGCTTTGGTCCACTTGGTCTGAGAAAAGGAAAGTAGAAAAACCTAAGTCTTCAGATTCATTCAGAAATCTTACAAGATGTTGGAGAGTGGAAGTAAAGAAGATAGAATACTTTCCTTTCAAAAAGATTGTCTTTAACATACCCAGATCTCCTCTGATGTCTGGAAGTTTCCTGGCCCTTTCTCCACTACCAAGTGTGCTGCCAAACTCCCTGTTCTCATCAGTACTTTCCTTCATTGCTCCTGGCTCCTCCTTTGCTACTGTAAGATCAAAAAATAATGGGAGAATAACTTAGGAGCAGGCCATATTGATGCAATAGAACACAGAATCACAGAATGGCCTAGGTTGGAAAAGACCTTTAAGATCATCTAGTCCAACCTATGACCTAAAATCTAATTACCAAGCAAAAGACACAGCAAAACTCATTAGGTGGTTTAAATCATTAAGTGTAGGACTGGGAGGAGGAGAGAAATGGAGGGGAAGGCTGAAAGAGGAAAGTGGAAATGATGCTTAAAAAAGAAGAGGAAAGGATTGGAGATGAGAGAATGGAATGCCTTCACTGTGTTACCCTGCACTAATATCAGGACAATGATGTTCCTACTGTGTAATACCTGTGCAATAGAAAAGAGAAGCTGCCTTAATTTCCTTACAGAATATCACCTCTCCACCCTTTATGATTTTGCTCTTAACCAGTAAGAACAATAGTTAAAAGCTAGGCATATAATTCTGTTGTTTCAAATAAAGATGTTTTTTTCTTGTGTATTCTGCTAAATCTGAATTCTGACGGGTTAATGATGATTTGTCTCTTTAGTAGTTCTTAACGTTTATTTTTTGCAGTAGTCAGTGCTGTATATTACCATATCCATAATGGTAACATGGCCTTCAGTGCTGTCAAGAGGTTGATGATACCAAGTTCATTTTACATCCCATTATTTACCTGCAGTTTCTCATTAGACAGGCTGGCAGGACATTGAGCAGAAACTCCCTGCTATGCTTTCAATGAGAGCTGCAGATTTATTGTCAGCTCTTCTGTCTACTTTCTTTCATCTGTGATTATCTTCCTGCTTTGAGGTCTTCTGCCTTCAGTGTTGTGCCACGATATCTTAAAATAGTAGATTTGGCATGTTATGGGGTCATGAAAGGTGGCCAGATAGGACCAGGTGAAAAGGAGGCCTATGAGCAGCCTACATAAATATTGCTTTTTGTTTTGATGTATACTTCACCTATTCTGGCCTGGCTTATCTCTGCCCCTGGAAAAAAGGCTGAAATAAAAATATTTTGAAGTTTTGGGTTGGTTGATTTTTTTTTTTTTAAACCAGCTTGAGCAATAAACAGTCTTCATGTCAGTCCTGTAGCAGCATTAAGGCCTTACTCAGCAGAGGCTCAGCGCTTTTTTGCCTCCTGAGATTACACTGTAGCAACACTCATCTCAGCACTGCCTGTCTGTGGTGCTGTGTTGTCAGCCCGTAAAACCGGCAGAAGACAGCTTCTGGTCATGTTTTGCAATTATCCATAGATTTAAGGAGAAAGAATACAAATGTCTGGTTTGTGATGATTATGTATCATTTGTCCTTTGCTAAACAGGGTTGCAGTTCTGGACAAAGTTACAGATTTCCTTCTATTCCTGGGGAAAATCCTTGTTGCTGGTGGTGTAGGTAAGCTAGTCCATTTTTTTTCTGAATTGTATGTTCTATTTTCTGGTGCACAAAAGCATGCCTGCCTTGTTCATATCTGCTTAGTTAGCAGCTGGAGGTTCTCATTGGGCTGACTATTTGGAAATCTGTTCCTGTGTTTCTAGGTGCTAGATTGAACTAAAACCTTTTTTCTTTTTTTCCCCCTTTCTCCCCTGCCCAGCGCCTGGTTTACCTTGACAGTATCTTTTCCATAATTGCTTTTACAGCTCTTGTGTGTGTGGGTGCTGCAAGAACTTCTTCAGCCACAGCATCATAGTTGAATTTAACCAAATTCACATCCAATACGCCACAGTCAATTCTCCTTTCATAAGAACTGAACAAAATTGCAAATGAGATTAACCTGGTAACAGACAGCTGCCTACAAGAAGTGGTGGTACAGGTCTGCAGGAATGGTCCTGAAGCTCTGCTGTACTCAAGCCCATTATAGCTATAAGCTATAGTAAAAGAAACAGAATATTTCCAGCATCCTTATAGGGTTTTCTTAGTTATCAGTAAATATCAAGTAGATTAGTCATGGTTTTCTGTGACAGAAAAGTGTTTTTCTTTTTTTTAAATGAAGCACTTTCAGAAAGTCAAGTTGGCAGTGTTCTGTTGCGGTTTTTCCAAATTGTCACGGCAGTTTCAAAAAACTACTTTACAAATAACTGTGTTTTGCATTCTGTATACTTTCAAAGTTAACTAATTAATTATATTTTAATCAAAGTAAAACTAGTACCAAGAGCTGATCTAAAATATTTCGTCATCACTTTAGAATTGCATTATTTATTAGTTTTGCTGTTAAATTGAGTAGAATGGTGAAACAAAACAACGCATTAAAGTCTTTCTGGGCCCATGAATATCTTTATGGTAATTGATTAATTTACATATCTGTTCTGTTAGATAATTAGTATTGAAGAATGTATTGTTTACAAACTTTTATTGAAACCAGCCCTGGATCTGTTGTCTGTCTTACCCATTCTTTGGATCCTGGGAAATCAGAGCTAGCATGGGAATCACTAATTGCCTGTGCTTCTTGCAGGTGTTCTTGCATTCTTTTTCTTCACACACAGAATACCAGTCTTTGCACAGGAAGTACCAGTGTTAAATTACTACTGGGTACCATTGTTGGTAAGGCAACCATTTAATCTCCTAAATACTTGGGGCAGTTTGAAGTGCTTAGACTACTCAGGACGTGGTCTGGTAACAGCTTCTTTGGTCAGCTTCCCAGTGGCATAGTATCCACTCCAGTGTGGCCTGATCTACTACACTCCAGTCCTTGGGATCCTTCTGGCAGAAGTGGCACTGCAGTGACTCTGAATCTTCAGAAAAATTAGGTTTCACATCTCCTCAGCCTTCCCAGACACCAAGACACTGATGACAGTATGGCTTCTAATGGAAAGGACTTGCGATGCATCTCTTTCTCCTTTTGTAGAACCCCCTTAAACTTCAGAACATCTCCAGGCTGAGTGGCTCTTGAATGAGTTCAGAGTATTCTTGGCATATATTCTCCTCGGAGGTTGAAATAGTTCCAGTTTGGAACTATTGCCAGCTGGAAAAGTAGCAGCTACTACATGTTAGAATGCAGTGTCTTGAACCTGTGATCCCTGTCCACAGCAGTAGTAGCCTTTGGTAGGAATACAGAGCTGACATTAAGTTCTTCTAAATTTGCTTAGCAGACTAGGCTTCTGACTTGTGTTAATACTACCACACTGGTGCCGAAAGAAATGTGGGGGTTTATTGTGGTTTGTTTTTCGTAGACAGTCATCATTGGCTCCTACCTAGTTGCACACGGGTTCTTCAGCGTCTATGCAATGTGTGTCGACACGCTTTTCCTCTGCTTTTGTAAGTACTACGTTTTCTTTCAGTCATACCTGCAAGTCATGGAAAGAGGAGTAGAAAATCACCATATCCGTTCCTTACAGAAGTCTGGTGTCATGTTAGCAGGCTGTATGAAAAATTAACAATTTCTTCTTTTCATATTGGCTCTGTGATACGGTCTTCAATTAAATTTGAATTTAATTACTTTAAGAAGTGTAAGGTAGCTTTATGGTTTGTGGAGATATCTGGCTTTTGTTTTTCAGATGTCCATAAATTTCATTAAATTTGCTGTTGGATGTTTTGTGAAGAGCCCTGTACAGTATTGATTTGCTTAAGCATCTTGATAATAACAAATATATTCTTTGGTATATAGGTGGTACTTTGTTTTCAGTTTAATAACCTTGAACAAAGTATTATGCTGAATTACCTCAAAGATTCTGTAAAATACCACTTGAAACTATCTGTCCCTTGGACTCACAATGGCAAACAATCATGGGCCCTATCAAAGGGACTGCTGTTCAGGCTGTCCAGTCAGACAATACTAAAATCACAAGAGAAATCTGTTGGTCTTGAATTCGGATATGATTATAAGAAGCAGGTGTCCTTAGCATGTAGTACCTTCCATGTGCTGTATTTTTCTATAATGAAAGTTATTCTGGTAGGTCGAAGTAGAAGTTAGTTGCAAGGTAGTGATCTTGCAATTGGCAAATTATTTGATAGTACTAAAGGAAATAGTCATAGGCTTGATCTTTCATATATATGCACTATGGATTGCTGAAGTGAGGTGAACATGGTAATACTGATTCTTTAAACACTCACTTTAACCTTGCTTCCCTAGAAACTAAGGTTAGCAGGGATTCTGGAGTAACGGTGTTGCCAAAGAATCACAGGAACAAGATCAATTAGAAAACTCAAAATTGGCATCTAGTTGAGAGCTACATCCTATTTATCTCATGTTACAGACTTTGGTTTTAAGCAAACGTGAACACAGGAAGATAGCACTAATAACACTCAAAGAAATAAGCTAAACCACAAATAAATAAATAAATAATTACTGTAACTTATTTACTTATTTTTTTATTTAGAATGAAATGGACTATAGCAAGTTTGTTGGTGCACTCAAAAACTGAAAGATTTTCTTTTTAGTTTATTCCAAAGACACATGGTATATATTGCCACGGAGATATGCTAAGATTTGCCTCCTCTAATTTCTTTGGCCACTCTTTAAACTCAGACTCTCATTTTAGCTCTGCAGATCCAGCTGTCTGCAGGGCTGCAGTTGCAATGACTGTACTTCACTGACACTCCCTCCCAATTGCCCGTTGGTGTGTAATTGTTCACTGGTCTGTCACTGCTGCATGGCACCAGCTGGGCTGAACCCTGACTAGTGATTTAGTCATGACCTTCTGTAGGAAAAAAAGTAGTGTCTGCTTTGTTGTTTTAAATTCATACTCTGTTCTGCTTCCCATGCTTCCATTCAGTAATGAACAATAGATCAGATAGAATATTATTCATTCATGGCAGCAGGTTTTCAAATGAACTTTATCTTAGGCAGTGAAAAATGGTCCACTTTTAGAAAGTGCTTAAATCCATGGCTGTCTTTGTGACACATTTTCTTGCAAGAGGTTTCCAAAATGTCAGGGTTCAGTGGGGGAATGAGAGTTTCTGAAAATTTCCACCTATCCTGCCAAACCAAAGATCTGGAGAATAAAAAGGATATATTGCTATCATTTAAAAATGGCAAGATGTTTGTGTCTCTGCATTGTGTAAAACCTCTTGTGGTTTGAGAAAATAGAAATTTCATAATGTCCTTCATCAACTTAATAATACAGTGAAATCACCTTGAGTTTTTTTTAATGTTGGGTCTTTTCCTCTTGCCTTTTTTCAATTCTGTTTGTGTCTCTCTGTGTGTGGTTGTACTGCTGTTTCTTTTTTTGACTGCTTTTGCTGTGTAAATTCAGGTGAAGACCTAGAAAGAAATGATGGATCTACAGCAAAACCCTACTTCATGTCAGCTAGTCTCCACCGAATTCTAGGGAAGAAGAAACTAAGCCCTAAGAAGGCAGTGGGATAATGAACGCTAAACCTCAACATCAAAAAGTGTCACTTTTAAGCAAAACATGTAAAAAGTAGGCGAAAGTAAAAACTGTAAATGATGCTTCTGGTTAATGGGTGATTCTTTTTTCCTTTTGCTTATATTAAAAAAAAAAAGGTCAACATTGGTAACATTTAACTAGTTTAAATGCTTAAACTAACAGCTGTGAAAACAAGGCCACATTTTAGTTTATAGAGTGCCTATGAAAAGGAAAATGTAAATTTGAAACTTTTATAAGTATATAATGATGTTTTAATAACTTTTGTAATACAACTTGCTGCCTTAGATGACAGCAGTTTTGATAATGTTTCTTCTTATAAGTGTATATTTGTAAAAGAAATTCAGGCAATTTTTTGAAAGCACTAACATATAACCTAATTAGCCATAAAAAAAGATAGTTTGAGACTCTAATGAGGAGATGGTACTAAATTTGTAAATATGGTGCTATGATTGTATTTTTTTGTACAAGCTGCTTCACAGCTATTTAAACTGTGATTATACATGCATTAATGATTCCCTACACTGAAAAATGTAGTGATATTTTAATCACATCCACAACTGCATCTTTTAAGACATAATGGTACCCTGCAGGTCCCAAAGAAGGTAGTCAGAAAAGAATTTAGTTGATACTGCTTAAAGTGAAGTTTTCTGCGAGTTGTGCTTTAAAGATGATATAACTGAGAGAAGATCCCACTGCAGTTGAAGTGATTTGTGGTTCACACAAATGAGGTTTCATCTGGTACAAGATGGTGAATGTATAATTTTTAGCTGATGTCTAAGAGAGATGCACATGTGTTAATATCCCCCTGTCTCTGACAAGTCTCTGATTGTGTTCTGTTACAAGGAAGTTGAGCTTCACTGAAAGGAAAGCTAAATGCAGTCTTTTTTTTCAATGAAAGAAAGTCTTTGCTCTGGTTGTTGGCACAAGGAGTTCCATTGTCTCTGCCTAGCTTAGAAGGGCTCTTGCCAAGCCATTGGAATGACTGCGGATGCAGAGGGTCAGGGCTGCACTTCCTGCACGTCTCCATGCTCCCAGTGGCTCACACAGTAAGGTACTAGGACATTAAACTCAAGTCATCTCATGATACAGGACGAATTATTCAACTACTGCGAGATCCTCTGAAAGATTTAGTTTGCTTTTTGATTGTTAAATGTGTCCAGTCATTAGTACGAAGTTGTTAATACACCTGTTGGTAGAAAGCACACTAACATTTGGTGTGGTTTATGACCCTCCCAGTTAAGTAACAGCTCTGCTGATGGAAAAAGTCTTTACACTGGAGAGTTTCTCAAGTCTGTTACTGCCAAGACTGAGCTAAAAAGATTTTAATTTATTGGTCTCCTGGGGGAGCCAAGGACCCAGCCATACTGAGGCCTGACCCTGGTTTTCATGGATTCCAGTGTACTGATGAAGTTATTCCAGTACTGTCCACTTTCCAGGAGTGGCATGTGCCATACATTTGCCAGTTCTGTGACAGGAGTTCAGCACCTGGAAATACTTTTCTAACCCTAGGAGTCCATTGGTGTCACAAAAAGAAATGCAAATTCTTTTCCAGATGATTTGAAGGCAAGTTTCTGGGGAAAATTTATTGACCATCCACATCCCAATGGGATTTTGCTCTCCAACTTACAGCTCTGGTTTGTGATGACTGTGATCACTGTGAAGGCAGTAACACTGTCCTTCATGCCATAGGTCTGGGGTCATATTGATGGACAAGTGACCACCATCCACACACTTGCAGTCGTGGGCATGGTAAGATCTTGAAATTCTGTGGCCTGAGGTGCAGGTGGGAGTGTCCTTGTAAGCTTTCTCTGTGGTCCAGTGGTGCTGGAGCCCTTTTCCCTGAAGCAAAAATGAGGGGTTCAGTTTAGGACTCAAATAATGTGAAATAAAGGCATATGGTTTCAAATGTAACTACTGATTATAGGCACCTTTAGATTTTGGTAACTCCTGAGATACCCTAGAGTAAACTTGACTTTCAGAAAGGACTGAGAATCGTACCTTCAGAAAAAAAAAGACTCCTGAGGGATGAAGTTTTTCATTATCATCCTCATTATCATCATCATCAGCAGCAGCATTCCTTTCTCATTATGTGCACAACCCCCCCATGATTCTAATATTTTCTGAGAATTAGGTCAGTAACTTTTGGGGGTATGTGGAACCATTCAGTGATTAAAGAAGCTGTTGGTCTCATTACAATCCATGTTCTAAAGCTTTTTTTTTTTTTTTTAATACTACTGATTAATTTTTAGCTAAAGAAACTGCATTACATAATCTATATTTCTACTGGACTTGAGTGTCTTACTGGGAGCTCAACTGAAAAAGCATATTTCTGAATATAGCTTGCTTTTTTATCATATGAATGTAACCACAGAGTTTACTAGGAATAAAACATAATAGAAATAGTATACAGTTATTTGATTAGAAAACTTTTGTAACAAGCCTATGCATTTACTAAAGGAATTTCTAAAAGTGAAAGTTTTAAATTGTATTATTATTTATATATGGTAAAAAAAAAATATATGTAAATTTGCTCCTCTCCCTGTTTTGTGAAAGTATTTAGAATGTAACTGATCATCGTTTCTGAGAAGAAAATTTAAAAGCCATTTTCTTACGATATAATTATGAGAACTGTGAAAATACAAAGCAATACCATGTAGATTTTGTGATCAATCAATTCAGTAAGTAAATAGTAATTATTTAATATTAAAATTGGCTTTCTAAAAATAAATCGCTAGTAATTAGTAAATTAAAATTAATGCAAGTATTTACTTGGGAAAGATTCACACAAGAGGTTTCAAGTCTATCTTATTATAACAGTTCCTAATTAATCCTGTGGGCCGGAGTCTGCAGATGTGCTCCACAGAGGAGGTACTTGTATTGACATTTATGGATTTGGACATTTACTTGGTTGCTTGGTTTAGTATAGAATTCAAAATTCCATTTTTTACTTTAGGGAGTGGAACACGGTAAAATACGTCATGTGCTTTGCTGCTGAGCCCCCCGGGGCCGGTGCCACGGTGCCCACGGTGCCCACAGTGCCACCAGCTGGCGCTGGTTCTGTGCTTGCAGTGCTGGACCGAGGGGATGGGAGAGCCCAGAACCAGCCGGGTCCCGAACTGCCGAGGTCAGGGCCGCGAGTCAGGGTCATGCCAGGCACCTTCTCCCTGGCAGGAGCTTTGGAAAAACAGGTGGCTCTGAAGAAAGACCCTTTTACATGAGTAGAAAAAAAGAACATTCTCAGGATCACAAACAAGCAGAATGTAGAAACCAAGACAGTAGAAAACACTTGCTATCACGTCCATGTAATCACATTTGTTTAGTTCGGTTTGGATTCATTGTATCTCCCTAGAGCATATTACTGGATGGCTTTCATTTACATGTTTTATACCAAAGTTTTGATGTCAAGCCTTCAAATTTTGTAAAAAAACCCCAAAAAACCAAAAAAAACAAAACAAACAAAAAAACCCCATGGAAACAAAACACAGAAACAAGAAGATAGGATCATTTCTTCTGCTGAGGGTTTTTTTTTTCCAAACAGTATTCAGCAGATGATTCTTGGATGATCCAAGGGTTCTGAATATTCTTTTAAATGTTAGTATTTAATGAAATATTTTACTATTGCATGTTCTGCTGTAGAACAGGAAAAATATTTTGATGGATGCAATGTCAGGCTGATTCTAGAATAGTCAGTAAGTGTTCTTCCACAAACGGGCTGTCAGAGAAGTGATTATGAAGAATAAACTGACTGTTTTTAGTAACACAGAATGTCTCCCTTTGACCAGTTGCTCAGCCTGGACAGCTGTGTCCTTGAAGACAAAGTGCCTTACTGGCTGTTACTTTACCTGGCTTACATTTTGAAATTCATTTATACCATGTAGACTACAAAACAGAAAAGGCTAGAGAGGAAAACCAACACTTTATTTCAAATTAACTAACAAAAAATGTAGTAAGGATGTCAGGTGTGTTTGGACTGTGTGATGCAGCACCCATCGTTTCCCTGTTGCTGTTATCAGATTATGAAAGTTGATGGTGTGGTCCGGGAGAAAACATGACAATAGTGTTGCAAATAAATGAAAACAATGCAAGACTGTTTCATTTTTATACAGTAGATTTTTTAAATAGCTTTAATTTGTGCTATAGTGGACTTCTGAGTAGGGCCTATTCTGCTTTCTGTTACAATGATCATGTGTGTTGTACCTGTGTAACTGTGAGTAGAACTGGGCTCTTGCTACTTACAACAGAAGGAATAAAGCTGACAATTACATATATATTACTGTAATACATCTATTTGCGTGTTTATAAGCATAAAGTTCCTTCTCCATTTCAAGACTGATAATTTCCTATTCTGGAAGTGTTTTATAAATTGTTCTAAATTTTTAAACTTTTGATACAGGCAATGATTTTTGGGGTAATATGTAATTTGTACTACACTGTAAACAATTAGAAAATAAGTGTTTCTTCGTGTTCAAGTAACACTAGTGCTACTATTAAAATTGTCTGTTACTCTATGCTACAAAATGTCCACATGTATTTGTCCCAAATAATGAGTTTAAAACTATAAAAATGGCTCTTTGAGGGTTAAGAAATGAAAGGTAGGTTACTGTTTCATTAATATGATTCTTAAGACTATATTGTTTTGCCAAAACCGAATTAACATGAGCACGATGATTTGAGCTCTAAACCCTATTGCTTCTGCTACGCAGAAATAGAAACCTATTGTTTAAATTTCTTTAATAACGGAAGTTCTTAATTTTGTTGTTACTTCACCGTTTTACAGTTCTTGGGGATTGTTCTAATAAAGATTTCGATATAAGCCGGAGTGCGTCTGCACCGCGCCGGGCTACACGCGGGGCTGTGCGGGACGGGACCGGGGGCTCTGCCGAGCGGCGGCAGCAGCGGAGCGGGGACGGGGGGCGGCTCCGGCCGCGCTGGGGGCGGGCGGGGCGACGCCGGGCGCGCTTTGGTGCCAGCGGGATGGAGATGGAGGGCGAGGTTGGTTTGGTGCCGGCGGGATGGAGATGGAGGGCGAGGTTGGTTTGGTGCCGGCGGGATGGAGATGGAGGGCGCGCTTTGGTGCCGGCGGGACGCGGGGTGCGAGGCGCAGTTTGGTGCTGAGGGCGTGCGGGGCGACCGCTGCCGCGTAGGAGCGGAGCAGAGGAGGCGCCGGGAGGGGCCGCTGCCACTGCTCCTGGTTGGAGGGGAATTCTGGGGTTTATTTATAGAGGATTGTTTGTTACATTTTTTCATTTCAATTTAAATTTTTTGAACCATGTAATAATAAACCGTATTGGTTTTTGTCTGAACCTGAATTGAGATCTTATATAAAGCTGGGTGTACGGCTGAAATGATACCATGGAACTCAGTGGAAATCTTTTTTGGAGTTTGGGATGCTCACAATCATATATTCCCCTGTCTTTGTGAGAAGTCAAGAAACCTTTATTGTATACCATGAGTTGGCAGAGCATCACAGGCAGATGACCTGTGACAAATGACTCCCCATCTGGCCAGGGGCTTGTTGCATACATTTTTTCTGCAGGACAGGAAAGGAAAAAGGCCACCACCAAACCCTGTGCAAAAGCTTTCCAGGGATGGGGATGGATTTCAGCAGAGGTAGCAGTGAAGCAATTATTTGGAGTTGGGACAAAGGAAGAATTTGGACTCGAGGTTAAGGTATGCCTTGTAAGTCATTCCATATGTGGGGAGCCTTGTCTGAAGTTGCTTCTGGCATTCAGCATTCCCTGCAATGAGACCTTGAATTAGCAAAGCAAGTTTTTGAATTAGCAAAGCAAGCTGGTATGGCTCTGTGTTTGAGATTCAGTGGCTGAATAGTGAATAGATGCATACACAGAATCTCTGTACACATAGTTGTAGCATATATAATTTAAGGGAAAATGAACGTGTATGAGGCTTATACCATAGGATGCTATTTCATAGCAAGGGTTAAATTATATCAGTGTTGGTGGGGAGACTGGTTGGTTTGTGTAGCAGTTGTTGAGTAGCAGTACTTGTTGTTGTTGTTTGTACTTGTGGTTGTTTGAGTAGCAGTACTTGTTCAGCCCAGGTCTGTGCCACAAGGGGTGGTAGGCAGCTGCTGAAAAAGGGAACTCGTGACAAAGTTTTGGGTTTGATCCCTGTGTGGGCTCTTCACCTAAGAGTTGGACTCAATGATCCTTGAAGATCCCTTCCAACTCAAAATATTCTGTGATTCTGTGAAAGCAAATGCATATGGAGAGGAGAATGACACAGCCTAGGAAGTTTAGATGTGGACCAGTTCAGTCCAAACTAAACAATGAAAGGTGGACAAGTGATCTTCAGAGAAATATTGGTATTCCCTGAGCCCAGGTTAGCAGGTAGACTGACTGAGACGATGCCACATGGGAAGAGGGACATTACAGTTGCTTGGAAGAGAAAAAAGACACTGCTCTTCTATGGTAAGACTCCATTAAAGCAGATTTACTTTTGTTTCCCTTTTATTTGTTTTGGGTTTTTTTCTTTTTAACATTTAATCAGATGGAAATTTGGCAAACAAAACCTGTGTGCTTTTTGTTCTGTAAAGCATTGCTGTGAAACTCAATTTTAACCATGCCAGGAAGTACTAATAACAGTAAAGCATTGTGTATGTTAAAGAACATTGTTTGAATTCAAGTGATCATGTACAGCCTTGCAGAATCTAACATAGCGTACCCAGACACTGGAAAGTACAATTGTAATATAAAAGTTATTTTAAGAGGATTCCGGAGCACAGAGGACCTTTACTATGTGTCTCATATGTATGTTGTTATTTTGATTAAAAACTGGATATTTTTATTTTTTAAACTAACATCAATATCTCCCGTTAACACATGCAGTCTGTTGGAACTGACTGCAGCTATTGGTTACATTGTCCTCCTTCAGAAAATGTCAGGTTTACTAACAAAATTTCTTTCTTGCCTCTTTTAAAATTTCTTTTCAGACTGATGGGTTTTTTATCTCACATGGTTTTCTGCTATCCACATTACATTTAAATCTAATGTTGGCTGCATGCCATGGAAACTTTAATCCACATCCAGATTAATTCAAAGCCTACCTGGAACTTTTGCTTATGTACCAGCAGTCTGATCTCCAGTCTTTTCTAGGGATCCTACTTTTGCACGGTTTGTTCTTTTTGGTTAGCCAAGGGGAATTTCATACTGTGCAAGTCTCCCCGGCAGCCCTGGAGTGCGGACCGGTGACCCGTGTCACCACTTGGTGGAATGCAGCATGGCTGCTCATTTTCAGTGGGTAGCTTTGTTATGGGAAGCACCTGTGTTCTGAGCACCTTGCTCACAGAGGTGCCCTCTCCAGCACTGGTGCCGGCTGCTCAGGGAGAGGGGAAAAGAAGCTGCCTCACTCTGCTCTGGCACCATGAGTTGCCATTGTGCTGCAGTTACTCTGGGCCAAAGTAACAGAGAAGCAGTGGTGTAGTCTGACTGAAATTTCTGCTAAAGAAGGAAATGGTAACCTAATTGACCTGTTACAGTCAAAGAGACCCGGGTCATAAATATGAGATGAAAATATTTCAGGTTTTATTTCAGCTAGTGTCTGATGTGTATCACCTGTATACATCTTTGTGGTTTGACTGCAGATGAATGTTGCTTTTAATGCATTTTCTGCAAAAACCTGGCATGCTCCTTTGCAAATCCACACATCTGCAGATGTCTTGGAGAAGGAAAGGATTGTTTTATACAGAGCTTTGTAATGTAGTTTCTGGTTGCCATCATTTTCAACACATCTGACCAACTCAATTTCCTGCCCTGAATCAACTTTCATTTCATTAAGTCCCAGGTTCTCATTTCTGTTGGTTGGCTGGGCTCGGCAGGCAATCTGTTTTAATTTTAGAGTCTGAAAGAGGCTAAGTTTGGAAAAGAATCAAAGTCCTCCCAGGAGAAGGGTCTGTACTTATTTTGCTCCAAATGATAATGTCAAAAGGATTTTGTAGTTTTTATTTTACTTTTTGTTTGTTTGTTTTAGTTTACGAAGTTCTACCTCCTTACAGAAATACTGGCAACTTGAACAGTGTCATCATGTTGGTATGTTTATACTCACAAGTGGGTTGCTTTTTGAGAACACTAACAGTGGTCCAAAACAGACTAACAAATCATTGTATAACAGTCAGCTGTAGTGGTTCTGGGTCACCAGAGCTTAAAAAAATTGTTGTTAAACTCTTCGTGAGTTTAATATTAGTGGCTCTTGTGTAGTAGTGGCAACTCTTTCTGAACTGATGTCATGATAAACCTGCACTGGCATGTTTGAATGGGTCAGTGGAGTGTGTCTGAGCATCCCAGCCCACTACCCAATCACTTGTACAAATTCCTGCAGAGACATTGAAGATCAGAGTGCACTTTGAAAAGTAACATTTTTATGCATTTAACTATGCATAACATAGATACACACTTCTTTGGTCTTAAAATCTTATTTTGGCTAAATGCCGGTATTCATATTATAGGAATGCTAGTATTTCTGCTGATTATATCTGAAAGTAGTTTTAAAAAGTGTCTGCTAGTGATTCCTGCATTCAGCATATTACAGCTTACATACTATTTAAATGGTATTTTTATGATTAACTTTCTTGGATGACCTGCTAACTTATATTAAACAAAACTCAAACACTTCCCTGTGTGATTTTTTTTTTAATGGAGTAGCTATCTTACAAATGCAATGGCCTAATTTTAAAATAAGAATATGTGTAACTTTTTTATATACTAGTATACTGTTACTTGTACTAAGGTTCCCCTGTTTTGTTTTTGGGAGGCTTGGAGCAGGAGACATCTTTCTCCCGTGAAATCAACTCGGGAAATAATATTGGTGCAGTTTGTGATGGCAGCTGTTATATCATTCAGGAAGGGGATTGGTTTCTTTTGCAGTATGACAGCGTTTGGATTTTTTTTTAAAACTAAACCAATCCAAACCAAAAGTGCCCACCAAAATAAACAAACAAGCCCATAAGTCAGCAGTGATTGAAAGAGAGCTGATGCATTGTCATGGATGTGCTCAGCAGGGAAAAGCTGTTTTTGAGAGGGATGGAGAAGTCCAGGGAGAGCTGTGTAAAGAGAGGAATGCTCAATTTGCAGGCAGAAAAGGAAGTTGTGAGGTGTTTTCCCGAGAGTACTGTTGAATTGTTGTCCCCTTATTTTTGTGGGGGAAAAAGGAAATTAGCAGGAGTAGAAGAGAAAGGATGAGCGTTGTCACAGCGACAAATGATGGATGGAGAGCCAAACATTTGACTTTGGTTGCTTCACCTGTGCTGCTAATCCTGGTAATTAATAAATACTGAAGCTCAAATGTCTTACACCATACTTCAGTTGGTCAGCTGTTTCAACTAAAAGAGTAAATGACTACTTCATTATTCTTTTTTTTAAAGGGAAGGGATTCACAGCTATAAGTAATATATGAAGTGAGTATACTTTATTTGGTTTGTGCTTTAAAGATAGAACCCCCTCCCACATGCATACATGCACACACACACGTATATATCATTAATATGTTTTTGAAGCATTTGTCTAAATAATAAACTGGTCTGATTTTTTTTTAATCCAGATAGATTTTACCTTGGTCAGTTCCTGTTTTCTAATGCATCCTTGTACAGTTCCTTCTGAGGATGTTGTTGTACCAAGAGAATATTTACATGCTGTGTAGGTTTTGTTATCTTATATTTGCATGAATAACTGCTCCCACGTAAGACCATTGTGTACTGATATAAAAGCAATCACCATGGGGGCATAGCTGTGCTTGAGCAGGTAGCATGAGATGAAGACATTCCAAAAGCATGCTCCCAGAAGTTACCAAAACCTTCTGCACATTTTCATTAATACAAGATAAGAGATTGGGGATCAGGAAAAGGTGCATCTTTATAGCTTGGTGTTTAATATTTTTTTTCTTTTTTCTCTTTTTCTTGTAGTAGTGGTATTGTTTCCTTATTGATTTGTTCTCTATTGAGCCATTTTATCAAAACTGACTCTCAGAAGTTTCTCTATAGAGATTTGGGTTTTTATTGCTTTCTTTGCTGGGTTCAAGCCTTTCAGAGTGGCAAACCAGAGCACTTACTGGCAAAGCCTATATGAACTGGTCTAAGACTAGTCTGTAATAGTTCTAGGCTGAACTGACTTTTCCCAGAGTCCTGATTTTCTTGCCTGAGAGACTTTGTTTTTTCCATAGTCCTGATTCTACTCCTGAAACAAGCAGCAATTCTCTCAGGCTGGAATTATTTTTAATATTAATAGAATGACTGTACATGTCCTCATCAAGTTGATTTATGCATTTTTTGACAAGAAGAGAGAGCTCGATAGTCTGTGTGAAGGTACTGTATTGCACCAGCAGCCTGGTGAGAAGAAAGATGTTAGACTTCAGAAGACTGCTTTCATGTCACTTCTTTTGATGACAGCAAGTCAGCATGAAAGGAGTCAGCATTCCTTCCAAAGTCACTGTGATATTTTTCATTTCAGGGGAACATATATAATAGAGGGTATACTGCACAGACTTAAAATTACTAGGAAAAAGTATAGCTGCCAGAGAATGTGTCTCTCAAATCCATGGAAGTTTTGATAGACAAAGAATGGATCTTTGGGTCTAGGGTGAATGTCCAGCATACAGCTGGATAAACACATCATGCAATGGCTGAGCAATTGGTTCATGGGTCGGGCACAAAGGGTTATAGCAGATGAGGTCACTCCCTTCTCAATATCTTCATTAATGACCTGGATGCAGGACTGGGAGGGATATTAAGCAAGTTTGCAGATGATTCAAAACTGGGAGGAGTTTTTGACTCCCTCAAAGGCAGAGAGGCCTTGACAAATTAGAGGGCTGGGCAATCACCAACCATATGAAGTTCAACAAGGGAAAGTGCCAGATTCTGCACGTGGGATGGGCAGCCCTGGATGTGTGGACAGACTGGGGAATGAGATGCTGGAAAGCAGTGCCGTGGAAAGGGGCCTGGGGTCCTGGTTGACAGAAAGTTGAAGTATGAGGCAGCAGTGCCCTGGCAGCCTGGGGGGCCACCCGTGCCCTGGGGCACATCGGGCCCAGCGTCGCTGGCCGGTGAAGGGAAGGGATGGTAACGCTCTGCTCTGCTCCGGGCTGGCCTCACCTTGAGTGCAGTTTTGGTCGCCACAATATGAGAAGGAGATTAAGCTCTTAGAGAGCATCCAAAGAAGGACAACCAAAGATGGTGAAGGGCCTTAAGGAGAAGCCAACTGAGGAGCCACTGAGGTCACTTGTTCTGTTCAGCCTAGAGAAGAGGAGACTGAGGGGAGACTTCATTTCACTGTTTTGGGAAAAAAAGAAAAAAAAGGCAGGATAATAAAAGCACTGACAAACCACTGTGCCAGTGCAAGGAGATTGCTTTTGCTACTCAGATTAGCTCAGACATCTATGGGCAGCACTTGAAACAGTGCCAGCATTTAACTTATGGAACTTGATTAATTCAGAGCTTGCCATCAAAGTTCTGCTCACAAAAGTCATCAACAGAGAACACTACCTTTTCCAAATTGAAATGGTTTGATCAGCACCATTAAGGAATTTCACAGAGTAGACACTAATGCATAGTTGGGAGGGGAAAAAAAAGAGATGGACGCACACACTTCTTCCAAAGTATGGTTTTCTTCTGATGCAAATAAAATTTAAGTGAGCAAGGGAGATCTTTAAACCATTGAAGAAAACTAGTCTGTGAAGACAAAAATCAGGTGAATTTACAGTAACCTTTGTTCATCAAATCAGTGTATCAAAACATGCTCTATGAGTAAGTCTTAGCACATTAAAAGCTCTAAACACAGTAGGCTGCAGCACATTTGACTGAACTCCAGTCATTGTTCATATGCAGTTTGACATAGGTCAGTTAAAATGCCAAACTAGATTTTACTTTTAAAAAGCAGATTGTTCAAGTATTGCATCTTATTTAGTGCCCTGCTTAACAAAATCATGAGATAAAAACACAGAAGAAAACAAAGCTGAGGTAAGAAAGATTCAAAATATTAAAGCAGATGTGACTTTAGGTTCTCCACTTGCCAAGCCACAGTTTAAAATCTGTCCTACACATCCCCAGTTTCCCTCCACTCCAGGTGTGCACCCTCAGGAGCAGCACTGCTTTGCATGTACCCACTTATATGGCACATAATCAGAGTGTTTCAAGACCCATCTAAGTCCTCGAAATAATTTTTACTATCAATTGATATAGATATCAGCCCTCCTGAAGGACTTCGGTGTAATGTTCCTCAGTATACCAGGGACCTTCTCCTATTATTGAAGATTCAAGTTAAGCACTTGACAAATTATCACAGTTCAGCCATAGACACAGCAACATTTTTGCTTGGCATGCTACAGCAGAAACTTTATTCAGTTCTTTTTTGAAAATATTTGCAACCAAAATTTATTTTTGTAAACTCACAGAAATAAGCTTTAACATATAGGCTGTATACAACTCAAATACAGGTAATACTTTTAGCAATAACTTACAGATACAAACTAATGATAAACTACACTTTCACAAAGAATTGTAAACATTTTGCACAACTGTCAGTCCTTTCTTTTAGGCAAAGTGCTCTTTTGATGACAAATAAATTAACACACACATAACTAGAGTGGACTATTTCCAGACAATACAAAAAGGTGTTTAATAAGGCTTGTAAACCATGTAATAGTCACTTATGCAGAATCCATAAAAGTGTCTTGCAGGCTAAATAGACATAACATACCTGGGCAGCAAAAATTATCTTGAAAATGCTTTGGGTGTTAAATAAAAAGTTAACATCAGTGTCTTTCCAATGATATTTTCAACACATTATGACTTAAAGGTTACATCTTTAATAGTTTAGATCCCTGATGAAAAGGAATTAGGTGTGACTTAGTGGCAGTTGTGTCATTGAATGGGGTAGCAAAGGCTGAAGTCCAAGAGCTGTAGGTGAATGAGCTACAAAAACAGAAACATTTACCAGTCAACTTCATTGAAAGTAGCAAAAGATTGTAAGTCAGCAAATCCCACTGGGTAATGGCAGTTCACTGTCCCAACCCTGCAGCATGTTCTGTTTTTCCCAGCCCAGCCTCTGCACTCCTCTGCCCACAGCCCACCTTAACACCACTGCTCTGGAGGAAAACAAGCTCAGGCCACACATGCAGCTCAGCCTTGTTCTCCCAAAACCTTCACAGTCCCTCCTAATCACAAATAGGAGCCAAAGCTGTTGACTTGCTGGGTCATAAGACAAACAATGGCTGAAGAATTTTTGACCACCAGGCTCTCCCCCTCCCTCCCATTGGGTGTTACTGTGAGGGAAGCTGAACCTCTCAGAGAATTTGCTGTATTGAGCATACTCACACAGTCCATGGGATAAAAGCCAGGGAGCAGGTGGCAAACAGTTTTCATGAAATTATATATTATTAAAATATGTGAAGTAGATGTTTAAATAAGTATTTAATTTCTTATTCTTGTTTTAATAGTCTGGAAGAAGCACAAATAGTTGTCTTCATACTCAGATCTTCAGCCATGCTATAACAGTGAAGGGCTACTGCTTTCTTAATGAGGTGTAGATAGCAAGTACAGTATTAATATATCCTATAGAGACTACTAGAAATTATAAATCCATTAGGTTTCTTTCATCAGTACTTGGTAAACTGTTCTTGCTACAGCTGATAACGATTTTACTAGGAGAAAAACAGCAAAGCTGTTATACCTACCATCCATGTAGCTGTGCAGAGCAGTGAGCATAGTCCCATCCTGGGGTACATAGGCAGAGTATGCCATTTCTTCTAACATGGGTGGAGACAACCTGGAGGGCTGAACTGCTGTGACAGGAGCAGTAGATGAGTGATTAGGACTAACATGTTTCTTATGGCGTGCTCTGCAATTCTGAAACCACACCTGAAAAGGAGGGAAACATACATCACCTTGATAGATTGCATTCAATATTAGCACAACAACAACAACCTTGGAGCTTATCTTAAGCTGAGTTCACATAGTTAATTGGGACTTTGACACAATGCTGACAGTCCAAATGGAAAAATATCCATTCTAAACCTACAAGTGTGCTCAAGCCAGGAGCGCTTTTTCAGTACCCAGCAGCCCACCAAGGACAGGGACAGGCACAGTGAGGGGCTGGGCATCTCCCGGGGCCGGTGGCTCCCCAGGCCAAGCAACATCACCTGCAGCCCCACTCTGCTCGGACCGCACCCCTCGGCACGTCCCAGACAAAGTCTTCTCCCTGCCTGGTCACTACTGACAGCAATGCATGTTTTTCATGGGATACCCACCTGCCTTTTCACACGGAAAAGCAGGCAAGATCCCTTTTTTTTTTTAAAGGATTGATTGCAGCAGCCAGATACTTCATTTCTATAGAAACACTCTGTCAATCTTCCAGGCTAGAATGAGCCAAGGCAACTCAAAATTTATTTTTATTCATATTAACATCTAAATATATAATTTATATTATATTTTAAAAATCACATTTACATATTAAAAAGCATCTGTATGTTTGCTGAGAGACATCTTCAAGCAAAGATTCCAATTTTGTGTTTCAGTTTTGAAACACAAAAATATATGCATGACATGGGTATATGTTTTAACTCTGCTCTCTAGAACAAATGACTAGATACTCACTTGCTCCTAATGTGTCATACCACGGGACACTTTCAAAAAGAGTGCAGGTCTTAAGAACAGACTACTACAGACAGAAATACATATTTGGAATAATTGGCACAGTGCCAATTTCTATACTATTTAGGCTGAGAAGTTTCTTCCTAGAAGATTTAATCCTCCATACAAAGTGCAAGAGGAATACAGCAAGCTTTCAAAATTACCATGCTTGTTCTAGACCTGTTCCTGACTAAGGATGTTGTCTGAAGTTAAAACAGATTAAATCTTTTTCCATGTTAGAATAACCTCAGAGAAAATTGTGATTGAGCATTTCCAATGGATGAGTACCAGACTTTGTGAGTCAAGTAACTTCTCACTGTTACCTGTATAACACGCCTGCTCAAGCCTGTTCTTTCTGCCAGTTTCTGAAGTGTTTGTGCATCTGGATTGTTGTCCTGAGCAAACTGTGCTTGCATAACCTGAAAAGTCAAGATAGGAGATTGCAGGAGCATTTGTGTCGAAAGCCCCATCAGACAGTCTTCTCAGACTGTGGTACTACTCCTTGCCTGTCTTCAGGAAACTGTTTCGGTTTTTTGTAATCACTAGTATCTAGAGAGTCCCCAATACATTTAATTTTTTTTTTTTTTTAATTCCCCAAAGCCAAAGTACAAGCCCCTGCTATATTTAACTGAGCTGTGACATTTACCAGAAATTAAAGAAATGGATTCTGTTTGGCAGTAGTGAAAACTGGAAGAGGTGCTCTTTAAGATTGCATTAAAAGAACTGTAGGAGAAAATTAGCTGCAAAGCAACTCAAATATGCTCAATAAACACCTATAGCAGCAGATCACAACACAAGGAAGGCATGAGCCATGATCCACCACTCTGAACTTGTCAATGTTACATGGAGTAATTGATCTTCTTTTCATCTCCATGGAGGATGCAGGAGCTAGGAAGCACTCTGTTTCCCTTGCCTTTAACCAGCCCAAGAAACAGAGGCTTCACCTTGGCTGACCTGTCCTTTTTGATGGTCTGGTTACTCATCTTTTTTACAGAAAATTGAAGTCAACACTTGTAATAGGGATATAAATTACACTTTTTTTTAAAGGAAGTACATGTCAATTTGGCCTGCATTCTGAAGACTTTCAAAGGCTTCAAGGATTTGCCCTGTTTATGGAAGTAAGGTTTCATGGATTTCTGCAGGGTGTCTTCAGCAATTTCAAAGCATTAGTTTCTCATTTTTGGATTTTTGACCCTCAATTTGACCCAGCAAATTTTGTCTGGCTTAATCTTTGAAGATTCAGAGTACTGCTCTCCACATTCAGAAACTATTTACTTTTGTAATTTTTCATAGATTCACAGACTGGTTTGGGTTGGAAGGGACCTTAAAAGCTCACCTTGTTCCAACCCCATGCCATGGGTAGGGAAACTTTCCGCTATCCCAGGCTGCTCCAAGCTCTGTTCAGCCTGACCTTGGACACTGCCAGGGATCCAGGGGCAGCCACAGCTTCTCTGGGCACCCTGTGCCAGGGCCTCACTGGCCTCAAAGGGAAGAATTTCTTCCCAATATCCAATCTAATCCTGCCCTCTGTCAGTGGGAAGCCATTCCCCCTTGTCCTGTCACTACAGGCCCTTGTCCAAACTGCCTCTCCAGCTCTCTTGAAGACCCTTTAGGTCCTGGAAGGTGCTACAGAACAAAACATGAAAAAAGCATGGACATACAAGTGCTTTGTGAGGTGCCTAATTCCACGCTGCCGCTCTGACAGCCCACTTATCCTTACAATGTTTCTCTTGTTGGAAGTAAAGTCTTACAGCAGCCTCGAGGATAGGTATAGAGGTGCAACAAGCAGATAGAAAGTATCATTAACTAAAAGAGGTCATAAGAGCTCAAACACCTGCTGAAGTATGTTACAATCTACTTCAAAATGTTACAATCTACTTTAAAATGTTACAATCTACTTTAAACAGGAAAAGAAGGGAGCACGGAAGTTTCAACGACAGCAGCTGGGAAGAAGCCCTGAATACAGTTCCCATCCTAATGGCTGGTCCCATCTCCCTTTCAGCTACTGCTGGGGAAAAAAGTTCCCTTTTGCAGAAGTTCAAGCTCAACGTCCAGAGCCCTTGCCCTGTGCACCTGGTTGGAGTATTGCTAACATGCTTGTTTTGTGTTAACACCACCTTCTGTCTCCAGTCATGACTATAATAGGAACCCAAGCTTTGAATGACCCCATGCCCTTTTATACAGCACTACTTTAATACCTCAAACGTTATTACACCCCAACATGAGTTTCTTAACTGCTTTCACTATGAATAAGAGGACAGGCCAACAAAACAGAACTCACACTGTGACCAGAAATTCAAAGACCTGTTAAACCAAAGGCAAGGATGTACAGCTAGGATTAGGTAGAAAGTCACAGTTCCCTTCTCACTACAGGTTAAAACCTCTAAATCTTGTCTCACTATCACCTCCTTCATTGGAAGCTAGCCCTATCCTAGTGTTTTTCCCTAAAAAAGTTAATTTAAGTGAAGTGGTTATCCAGAGTTTGAAATAGCTCTGGACTGTCTCAATAGGAGTTAGCTCTTGTCAAGGCAACAAAAAGACAAGAAGCCTGGAAAGCAGGGGAGATGCAGGCATTACAATTCCAGGTTCCATCCTATTAATGTCTTGAAGTCACATACAGTAACTAGTACAACTTTTCACATTACTTAATCTGAAAAATATTTTGTCTTTATTATGTTTAGTGATATAAATGGCTGATTAAATAGACTTCATCAAGCAATCAAAACAAAACCACCTTTTTGTTTCCACTCTGCAGAATTACCATCTGCCCTCAGGGAAGTAAAGAGCTTGAAGAGTACTATTTCACATTAAACTGCTGAAACTAACAAACACTTCCAGAAACATGCTGTGTCTTGATAGTTTATGAAATAGTTTAAAGCATTCAAGCTTTTCTTTCCCCCTATATGCATAAAACTTTCTATTGATTCAACACCCATGTTCTGCATAAACCTGAGCTACACAAGTTTTTAGCACTGTCTCTACCTGGAGCTGATCTGCTGTGAAGCTGGTCCGAGCTCTTTTTGCTGGTTTTGGATGATTAACATCTTGTTCTGTTAGTAATGCTCCTTCCACACTAATCCCATTACCTGAAACATTAAAAAGAAAACAACACTGCCTTCTGAACAGTCACAATGATGTTGTAAGTCAGATTGTCTTCCAACAATAACCAACAGCACCTGGTCAGCTGAATTTCAGCTTATAAAAGCCATATTCTATTCAAAGTTAAATTGATCTAGCACCATAACACATTATGCCCTAAACAACTCCCTTGCAAGTGAGGAAAGAAATAAATCTAGCATGATATTTCATCAACAAGATAGGGTGTTGCTTTCTTTTCCTTAGGATACAAAACAAGTTATACAGACTAAAAAAAAACCCCCCAAAACCAACAAAACAAAAAATAACAACAACAAAAAAAACCCAAACAAAACAAAAAACCCCACAAAAAACCAACAACAAAAAAAAAACCAAACAAAAAAACCGAACGAAATAATTTCACATTCTTTTGATTCAAGAATCTGTGCTTCCAGTCTTAGTAAAGCCAGTCAATTATCTCTTAGTAAGGAAAATGAAGTAAACCACAACAATTTAATTAAATCTGAACCACAAACATAGTTCTTAAAAAAAGCAGTATGTTACCATTTTCAACTTCTCTTTTCAGATTGTCCAACATGCAGTCGTAATGTACTCTACAAAGGACTTTCTCCTCAACTAAAGCGAACTCCTCTCCAGTTGAAAGCTGTCTTTTGCAGGAGAAGCATGCAAAGCACGCCAAGTGGTACACGTTCCCTTTAGCCCGCCGGACCCAGTCCGTGGAATGGATGTGCCTCCCGCAGCGGGAGCAGCGAGTGCCGTACCGCCTGCAACGAGAACGGCAACCGGGGGCGCAGTCAGACACCGGCTCGGGCACAGCGAAGCTCCGGCAGGGTTAGAGGTGACCGGGTCGTGGCAGCGCAGCTGAGACCCACGGCATCACTGCGTTTGCGTTGCAAGAAATGTCGGCAAGTTTGTGTCTGATAGCTTAAGGCAAGATGCTACTGAAATACAGAGGTTAGTATTTCCATAAGGCAAAGAGCAAAACCGAAGCATTTTAACTGCTACATGAATTCATGGCTCCTCATCATTCCTTTTATAAAGATAATTACTCTTAAAAGCTGAAAGATGGGAACAGCAGACTGTTCAAAATTCTTCCAATTGTTCAAATGCATTTTACATTACTCTAGTGGTAGTCTGAACCATTATATTTAGCTACATCTCCCTTCACTAATCTTTCAGCATCTTCAGCAGAAGGGGGGAAACCTGTATCTTCATAGTTATTTCCTCAATTTGCATCACATTATGATTTTAAAATAAACTAAAAAATCTGCAAGTATTCCCAGTATTACAGTAGAAAAATTCTCTTTGAAGAGGAAACTAGCCACGAAAATATGTTGATTATTTAGATAAGAATTTGTCCTGAAAATGCTTGCAGACCCAAATCTTTTTCAAGTCCCACAAAAATTGGTTTTTCCAGAAGTTTACAGCAGTCAGCTTGCCCCCTCCCACTCTGTGTCAAACTTGACTAGTTGGATGCAATCTATTCACCGCACTGCTGAGAAGCCCAGAAATAGTTTGGTCTAGCAATCAAACTAGAGAAGTACTAGCAATCACATCAAAATTAACAGCAACCATTTTTGCTGCTTTCTGGATCAAAGGCTTTGCATCCTGAATACTACATTGCCAACACAAATGGTATTCTTCCTTGCAAGATTAGCCTGTAATCTTGAAAAATGACATTCTAAATCAAATTGATCACAGAAAAGTATAACTGCTGAAAGCTTCTTTTAAATATCGTGGGATTTATTCTGGGTTGATTTTGCAGCTCCTTGTCATGCCTTAAGCCCCACACTGGTGAAGCGCTACTCCGAACAGATCACCTCGATTTTACATTGCGTTCTCAGCCAGCATTACCCAAGGGTGATTCTTTGCACATACGACAGCTTTACAACCATACTGTGGCAGGGACTCTGACTTTTTTGCCCTCGGTGCACGCACGAGTCAGCGGCGGTGTAAATACAGCAGCTATGCACAACAGCGGAAGGGCAGAGGGGGGACTTAGCAGGCAATCACGTTACACAGACTTAGGGTTCCCCAAGTCTCTCCTCTAGAAAAGTCAGAGTTTAAACTGCTGAAAATAAACCTAACAAGTGAAAAAGAAAGAGTGTCAAGTGAATTTCAGTTGGGGCTGAAGTGAAAGGTAACAAGCAAGTATAACAAGTTATCTGATAAATTATGTTCCTGGATAATATACCTGAAATAATCAAGTTTGCAGAATATATCTTTATCTTTGATGTAGCAGCTGGTGTGCCTTCCCAGGGACGTTCTGCAAACACTGCATGAGAGGCAGCGCACATGCCAGCAGAGGTCATTTACCTGCAAAAACCCAACAGAAAAATACCCCTCAATACTTGTACTACCAATACTACATTTTATATTTACAAACTCTGTTTTTTTTCAGACTAGGTCAAAAGCGTTATGCATCCTGATTCACAGAAAACTTTTCTTGAATGCAATGTTTTCCCTATAGAACTGCATCCATATTGAAGGTTAACTAATTTGATGCATGTCTTCAGAACAAGCTTTCATGGGTTTGTAACTAAAAGCAGGAGGAGAAGCAGCAAGAGATACAAGTTCCATGCAGATACTTGTGCCCAGTTCTGTTCTCACAGCGTTAGAGAGCAAGTTTTGCCCTTATGTGACCTTGGGAAGGCAGCTAACTTACACACTTCTATTTCCTAGTCTGCATAAATTCCTGTCTAACAAAACACAAACGTTGCAAAGTTATTTAAAATTTTAAAACATGAGTACTGAAGGGGAAAAAAAAGTCTGTCAAATAGAAACAAGCCGTTAACCACACCTCCACTTACCATGTTTTCATTAAAGCAAAATTGGTGAATGGCATCTGAGTTTCAAAACAGCAGCAGGTGTTTTAATAGCAAATTCGATATTTCTTTAGTATGCCCATAGCAAAACTAAATGTAGTCATGGAATGCAGAAGAAATAAGCATTTTTGAAAACTTACATATCATTTTGGGGCATATAAAATAAATAAAATGAGAGCGATTATTTTAGTTTCTGCTTTCCTATAAAAGGAACTCTTAACTGTGCAGACATTGTGTATCACCTAAAAAAATAATTTGACAAACCAAGACTCCCAGTGACCACAAAAATTAAGTAATGACCCTCTGGATAATCCCATGCTGTAGAGGAGGAATTCTGTAAACCAAACAATGATTAAGTTTAGATTCTTTTTTTTTTCCACTGAGCCAATTTCTCAGCTCATACCAAACAGCACGTGTATGACCTATGGCAAAGCAGATTTGAGGTAATTCAGGGATATGCCTTTCATCAGAGCATGGCCATACAAACCACGGTGAAAGCAAGGCACAGACTCCAACATTCATTCTGGAATCACTCGTTTCAGTCATTCTTCAGGCTGTAATATTGCAGTTTGCCCAATGCTTTCCTAACCCTTATCCTTATTGGCAGCCACCTTCCCACATGCTGACAAGTTTACACCCCAATATATGAAACTGTTGATAGCAGTTGTTAGCTGTTACCAAACTCACCCTCCCAACAATCTCTCAGAAGGGCCGCAGAGCAGAGGGACAGCGCTGAGCCAGACTGAGCCTGCCCTGCAACCAGTCCTGCCGTGCCAAGGCTCCCTGGGCCTCCCCAGGTCTGCACCAAGCCCCGGCACAGGCAAGAGAAGCCCACGCAGCTCTGCACAACGTGAGCTGACATCCCAGCCACTCAGAGCCCACTGCCACTTCTTCAGAGACCAACGCTCTTCCAAAGAGCAGGACACCAGCAGCTTCCGCAGTTGTCCGTTTGATGCCATTTCTCCGTGTTCCTACTTGTCAATTGACGGGGCTGAAGTTGGAAGCTGTGCTACTGCTGGACAGTAGCATACCGGCATTGATTCCTCTCTGCCTACACCAGAAGCAGTAACAGCTGATTTAAACTCAAGGCTAAATAATTCAGAGGTCTTTTGCTCCAAGTCCCGTTATCCTGGTTGTTCAGACAGGAGACAGCAGTGATCAGTAAACGATAAATGAGCTGCCAAAATGCCACGGGAGTTCCCAGAACTGAAAAAGAGTTCAAGTCAGCTCTGTTCCTTGTCCACCCGCCCGTTCTGCGCCAGCCCAGGCTACTGCAAGGGGACGAGGTCACCCGGACCAGGGACGCGTGGCAGCTCCTGCACCGACCTTATTTTAAGTGAACACTAGCCCCCGCAGACATTTTCCTTGGACCTCTCCACCTCAACCAAGACCTAAGCGGATGATCTAATAACACCACAGATATGCTTCCAGGGGTGTCACCCGCTGTCACTTCGCAAGTATACAACAACTTTGTTTAAGGCTGATGGAATCAACCGACTTCTGCCATGATCGTTACTCTCACTTTTGAAAGGAAAGACGGCAAAATCTGACCCAGAATAATTTTAACAGCTATAATACAAAAGGCAAATAAACTCCCCCCCTCCTCCCCCGCAGTAACACTTCATGTTTAAAGCTACTTGGTTTGTTTTTAAATTATCTTACTCGGTCCTGATTGCTAAGGCAAGAGAACTGCTCCGCACGCGCACAGCTCGTTTCCTTCAAATATGTTAGTTGACCACCTTTTGCAGGAATAATTTATTTCCACATTTCTCAAGAGGCACTTTTGGCTTTGAGATGCACAACGTTCCCCCCAGACCTACTTCAGCACAATGCAGGTCGCGCCGCCGCCGTCTGACCGAGAGCGCGCGGGAGCCGCCGCGGTCGGGACCGCCCGTTCCCCTTTCCTTCCCCGCTTCTCGCGGCCCGTCAGGAACACGCAGCGCAGCGCCAGCAGCGTCACCCGAAACACCGACAGCAGCTAGGGCTCCCTCTCTGGCCCGAACACCGCGAACAAGCGCGCTGGGACTCCGCACTCCCGTGTCCGCGGCAGCTCCGCGTCACCCGGGGAGGGGAGGGCTGAGCCGTAGCGATGAGGCGACCCGGAGGGCTGTACTCTCGGAGCCCACCGGGCCCGGTTCCCCGAGGCTCTCCGGGCACTGCCGGTGGCTCAGGCAGGCTCTCCCTAAGCGGGCCGCCCTCCGACGCCGGTAGTGGGGAGAGTCGCCAGACGAAGGGGACTCCGGGTCGGGCGCCCTTACCTTGAGCAGGTACTTATCCACGATCTCCAGGCCGCAGCTGCTGCACACGCACTTGCCGGGGGCGCAGCCCGAGCCTGAGGCCATGGACCGCGGCGATGAGGAGGGCGACAGCGCAGCGGAGGAAGAGCAGGAGTCCTCGTCAGCTGCTGCAGGGCTGGCCTGAGGGAGCGCGGGGAGAGGGCGGTCAGCGCCCGACCGCACCCAGGAGCCCCGCGCCGGGGCCCGGTCTGGCCCACCGACACCTGTGGGTCCCGCCGGGACGCTGGCGGTGGCCGCGGGACCCGGCGAGAGCGCCACGCCCGGGGCCACCAGACCCGACGAGCCTCACCAGGCGCCCGAGCCGC
>VWZW01002582.1:132372-268261 GCA_013397115.1 Edolisoma coerulescens
CCCCTCACTTGTCTTTATCTTTTGCCACAGCTTCCCCCCGCCACCCCAGCCTAAGCACATATTCCAGTTACATCTCCCCATGAGCGAAGAAAACAAACACGGAGGAAAGCGAGAGTCCGTATGACGGGAGCGACTTTCCCACACTCCTGAATCCCAAAGCCCAAGCGAATTCCTGTAGCTCAAACTCACAGCTCCTACACCCATCTCACTACCTCACCTCCGAAATCCAGTAATAAAACCTTCCTCATTTACCTAAAATAGAAGGACCTGAGCTGCGAAAACGTTCCTGCGGCTCTGAGCTCCCACAGGTGTTGCTGATTAACACGGGTGTCCCGGTGGCGCCGGGAGCAGAGAGCGCGGAGCCTGGCTGCCCCTCACTACCTGCAGAACCAGCTGGCGTCCCTCCGCGGAGAGGCTGTGGATTACGGGCACCCTTTCTCCACGATCACAAATCTTGTCCGCAGAGTCCCCTCACACCAAACACTGATGGTGCTCTCGGGACATTAGAGGAGAATAAAGTAGCATCTTGTCCTTCGCAGGTGAGGTAAATAACCGGGTGTCTGCTTCTTAGCACGTATTTAACCTGCCAGCTGCTTTTAATTAAACTTGTCGTTTAGTTTCCATCTTTCCCCTCACCTCTGTGGTTCAGCTTCGTTTCACCATGGATGCAGGACGTGTTATTTAGCCTCAATAAAGCGATCTGAGAGAATCGCCCCTACGTTTACAAACATGATGGATTTGATAAAAGGGAATTCTGCTTTTGAGGAGCTGTGTGAAAGGAGAAGCCCCCTATTGTTCTCCCTCTAAAAAAGATCGTTGTTTCAAATCCCCGGCCCTGATCTTGCGGAACCGTAACTGAACCGGATCCCGGTAAAGCGGGGACGTCCCGTCAATCACCCGTTTGTCCAGCGGTTTCAACCGATCTAACCCTGGGCAGAATGTCGCTGACATCCAGTCGCGATGTCCCTGACATCACAGCCTCAGCGAGGCAAGCGGGGCTTTGGGGTTTGCGGTAGCCGTAACGTGGCTCGGCGCAGCGCGACCGACGCCCGGCTCGGCGTCCAGAGCCCGGAGCGGCGGCAGGGAACACGGACAAAGCCGGCCCCCGGGAGACCCGGCCCAGCCCCGGCCAAGCCATGCTGGCCCGGAGCCGGTTTTCTGTCGTCTCCCCCGAGGGCCCGGGGTATGCTTCCGTAACCCCGGGCCCAAATGCGGCCCCCGACCCGGCCCGACCACCCGCCCCGCAGGCGACGGGCTGCTGTCCCACAGAGCGTCCGGTAACCGCACCTCGCCCCCGCGCTCTAGGCCGACCCCCCCCGGCAGAAGGATTCCCCCTTTGGGCTCTGCTCCCTATCCGCAACGGTGCAGGTCGGGGCGCCAGCGGCCGAGTGCTCGGGCGGCCCCGTGGGTCGCGGCGGGGCGGAGCGCAGTGTCCGGCTCCGAGCAGGACCGGCGCGGATCCTGCCGAGCCCCCATCCTGCCCTCCGCGCGGATCTCCCTATCCGTGACTGACAGAGGCACGACAGCACTACTGTCGTCTGTCGCAGGCGGCAAGACAGAAAATGAGCACCTGGCGGGGGGCTCCGAGGGATGCGTTGCGGTGGGGCCGGGCCACCGTGATCAGAGCCCGTGGTGAGCCCGGGCGCGGGGGATCGGGCACGGCCGGGAGCAGCGTCGAGGCTGTTGCTCGTTGGTCCTTTTCCTGCGCCTTCAACGAGTTAATTAATGAGGTTGGTGCGGGCTCCGAGGAGGGCTGCGGGTTAGATTTCTATGAAATAACCCCCTTCCTATGCGCCTTTTCTCTCTGGAAATACAGCGGTAGGAGTCAACAAAGTCAATCAGTGCGTTGTTTCCCGCGGTGATCGTGAGATTACGAGCAGCGGTAATTCATACTGCGGTGTTGGAGGAAAACTAGCGTGCGGGAGGTCTCCGTGTTTCGTACCGTGTCCGGAGCCGGCTCCACCAGGTGACGAGCGGGCGCGGCTGCACTGGCCGCCCCGGTCTCTCCGCCCGCCCCAAGGCTTCGGAGCAGCCCCGCGCAGTGCGAGGGTCTCAGCGGAGGCGGGGCGGGGGACGCGCTGCGGGGGTGCGGTGCTTGGCGGGGCTCAGCCAGGGCCCCTCCGATGGCTGCGCGGAGCCGAAGGCTGGGTCGGCCGCCCCGGGGCGCGGGAGGTGCGGGAATTCAGGAGGAAAACGCGCCCAGAAAACAGTCCGTCAGCAGATCCGGGTTACTGCTATGGCCAGAGGGGCTTCGCGAGAGGTGAGCGGTTTTGCCGAGCTAATTGGAGAGAGGCGTTATTTCTGAGAAGCTGTCAGAAACTCGATAACGTGGACAGGGTGGACGTGGGAAGGGTATGGGATCCGGGATACACTCGTGCTTGGCCCGTGGACCTTTATCACCCATCTCTCCGCAGTCCAGTCTAAACTTCATTGCTTAAATTATACTCTCTCGATATTTAGCGAATATTCCCTGCATGGTTTACTGAAGAGATGAAAAGGGGCGGACACGCAGGCTCTAGACAATTCCCGACTCTTGCGCACCCTGCTCTCCCACTGCCGTCTCTGTGCACACCGGAAGGATGTGTCCCCTTTTGGGGCGCTGGGTAGGACCCCGCGGCGGGTCATCGCGGTCTCGGCAGAGAGAGACGGAAGGGAAGGGGAACCTGCCGGGGGCGGGCAGAGTGGCCCTGGCCTGATCTTGCTGAGGCTGAGAACGGAGAAGAGCGGGGGACTCCGGCGGGACCCTCCGACCGTGACTACATCTGGTTCTGATTCCTCTCTCTCAAGAGTAATGCCAGGACGTGTGTCGGTGGGAACGCTGACCAGTTACACATAGGAGAGATCTCTTAAATACCTGGTGATACGACACAGCACAAAGAAAATACTGAACGCGGAGAATTAGGGCCATTTTAACGAGAGGGTGTAGGCATACGGACTCCTTCATCAGAGACTGCACCGTGCTGCAAGCGCATGCGGCTGGGTGCTTCTCTCTGGAGTCTTCTGCAGCGACACCGGTTCTCCCGTTAAAAAAAGTTCTGTAAGAAATTAATACCGCCACTGTGGTCAGCTTACGAAAAACGGGCACCGATACCAGGGCCGCGGTGAGCCGGGTGCACACCCCCGACCGGTCCCGCTGGGCATGGCGCTGCCGGTGCCCGAGTGGCGCATCCCAGCGCCCGCCCGCCGGGTCCCTCCGAGCTGCCGGCGGGACAGGCGCGGGGCTGCGGTGCGTGGCAGGGCTGTGGGGACCGTGGGGACGCTCCGTCCCCTCAGCGGAGGGCCACCCCATGTCCCCCCAGCAGCTGCTGGCAGGAGAGCTCGGAGAGGCGGGACGGCTCGGAGAGGGAAGCCCGACACCCGTGCGGGACAAGGTTCACTTCCCCGGAAGGGCCCCTCTCTTGTCTCAACCATATCTTTGCACTACTTGGGTGTTTACACACCTGTAAGTATCAAGAGGTTTTTCATCTGTAGATCGCCGCGTCTTGGGCTGTGATGCCTCTCTGGGCTGCGGAAGAAAGAACCGAGCCAGCGTCCTCAGGCTTGCTCTCTGTGAGTTTGCATCCTCACTGATTCCAGCCAGTGGTAAAAGATGCGGGGTTTGTACTGGCCCTGAATTACTGACTCAGGGCTGCAGACATGTAGCTTTTGTTCACGGCTCTTCCAGTGTAGAGCTCTGTGTTGCTTAGTTGTGAGTGACAAGATCAATCAAAGGGAATAATTCCCATTTCCTAACTGTATTCTTGAGTCTGTGGTTCCCCTACCCCAAGACCCAGAATTTGACACAATTTGCATTTTTGTTTGTAATTTTTTTAAGCTTTTTTTTTTTTTTAGCCTTTTTTTTTTTTTTCTTCAGGAGGGGGCTGGGGCGGGGAGGCAGATGGCAAGAAGTGAGTCTGTGAGATGCAGCCCTGTATGCTTTTAGAGCGCTGGCCCTTGCACTGCGGGCAGAAGCGCAGGGAGTAATTTCGGTATCCCAGCGTCGAATTTCTTCATTTATTCAAATCTACCTTATTTCAACTCTTGGTCGCTGTGCTCTGTTCAAATCAAGGGCTGCATCTCTGCGTTCCTGAAACCGTGGTGAACACTTGATGTAGAAGTTGACTTTTTAAGCATCTGTGCTAATTGTGTCACGCTGTCACTCAGTTAGGGAAAGTGCTGGGGACAGAGGAAATTAGGGCAGCTATCAGATTATGCAAAAGAGCATTTTGCCCCCAACGTAATGTAAGGACAAGCCAAACTGGAAACCATGGCGGATTGTTTATAAATACACAGGCACAACGTTGTAAGGATGTCCTGGTGTCGGTGAGCACGGTAACTCCATCCACCCTGGAGGGCCCGAAAGGTTTCCCTGAGATATCGGGTCTGCCTGCCTGATTCCTTTCACTTCTGTTTATACGATGAGTAATCACTCTCTGGCAGGAGACCCGGGCAGTCAGGCGGGATAGCCTGTGCGGGGGAGGCGGGGACCTGCGGGGCAGCAGTAGGTTCGGAAGGTTTTCGGCTTCTTCGGCCGTCGTCGATGCGGACAGGGCAGAGCCGGAAGCCCCTCCCTGGACGGGCTTTGGGGAACACCCGAGGGGTGCGGCAGCGGGACAGTTTCCCTAGGAGTTATCTGTTCCCCACAGTTTCCCTAGGAGTTATCTGTTCCCCCCGCAGGCTGTCCAGCTGCTCCGAAGCCCCCGCCACCGGAGCCGCGCTCGGCTGGGGTCGGCGCCACCGGCGGCCGTGCGCACAGGCTGCTCCCCGCTGCTCGTCCCGCAGCTCGGTTCTGCAGGACGCAGCGCGGCCCGGTTAAGGGGGGAGGCTGCGCCGGGACCCGGGCAGGTGTTGTGGAAACCTTATACTCTCCCAGCTCCTCCGCGGAACCCTTTCCCGGTGGGGCCGGGGTGGCGCCCGGCGGCAGCGCGGTCCGTGTGTCCAGCTGAGCGCGATCTCCACGGCGTGCGGTCTGCCCGGCATCGTGAGCAGCCCGCGCCGCTACGGACTCACAGGGCCCCGGTTCCGCACCCCGCAAGCCCCGGGTCTCGTACAAGTCCGCTCCGGCCCGTGGGCCGCGATCGCTGTCGGGGCTGCGGCGATGGAAGGACAGAGGCGACGGGGAAGGACGTGTGGAGAGGCGGCGGCTGAGGCGAGAGTCAACGGCCGGCAACGGAGAACGCCAGGCGAGCAGCGCCGGGCGGGGTGGGCCGGGCCGGCCCGGGACCCGCCGCGGTTGCGGGAGCGGCTCGATGGGGACCCGGGCTGTGCCGGGCCGAGCGGGAGGGCAGCCGGGGGGCCCGGGGGGCCGAGCCGGGCAGCAGCCTGCTCCTGGCCGCACTGGAGATTGTCCCCGAGAGGAAGGACTCGAGCCGACCCGGGATTTGGCAAAGACGAGTGGTAGCCGGGCAGCGCCACCGGCTGCAAGTCCCCTCGGAGGAGGTTGCCTCGGGCTCCTAGGCACCCTGCTGGGTGTCAGACCCCGCCGAGGAGGCACAGGCAGCCACCGTTGTGAGGAACGACAGCTCCCCTCCCCACAGAACAGCAAGTGCTTTTCGGAGAAAAATGAGAATTTCGGGGCAGATTCATCTTTCAAATTCTTCCCCAGCCAATTTATGACTGCATGTTGATACAGTGTTCAGTGTGTGCATTAAAATGAAAATGTCTGTTAAAGATCGAGCACATTTGGGACTAGCAAGGTAGAGACGTTTTGTTTAGTAAGTGGACAAATTGGGAAGGGAGGTCTTGAAAGAAAGGTGATTCATTCATACCAGGTCTGAAAAACACAGAGAGCCTCCAGAAAGGAGATCCTGGTTTGCTGCCCACAGGTTACAATTGCCAAAATGTTTGCATGTGTCTACAAGTAAATCAAGATCCACGGTTTTGTAACTGGCGTTTACAAAGTGCTACTGTAATGGTCTGAAATAAAATACATTTCTTTGGAAAGTGCAGAGGCTGCAGGTTTCAAGTAGCAATAAGTGCAGTGTTCTAAGTAGAAATGAGAAATCTTATTCTTCTCGGTGTTTGTAATTTTTTAAATGATATGGCAACATTAACTCTTGACTGACAGAAAACCGAGTGGGGAAATTTTACCCGGTGCCAGAGTGATGTTGATCTGGAGAATGAAGTGCCTGAACAGTGTATGTTTCTGCTCAGACATCTTTTATTAAGTTTAGTGTCTGAAAGCAGTCCAGTGTTTTTGGGCAGGCGACAAGATGGGGGAAAGGTTAAGTTTAACACAACTCCCTTTGTCAACCTGCTTGGTTTGAGCTGTTTTCTGAGTTTAACAAACCTGTTCACACAGGAAAAGACACTGGTCAGGATTTAAAATACATCTTTGATTTGTGAGCACATGGTGGCTCTAGGAAAAATCATTGTTCTGCAGTACCTTGGTTATAATTATTGGAAATCTGGATCCAGTCCTAGCCCTGCTGCAGTCAGCAGCGCCCCAGCCATCGTGTCTTTGCTTTTGAAGGACAGCAAGGATATGTTTCACTGAGCACATGTCAAAAAAAAAAAAAAAGTAACTGGAGAGATTGATTACTTAAGCAGCATGTCAACAACACACATTCTCGTTCACCCCACTGCTCTACACAAAACTACTCATTGCATTTTTGGGGCCCAGGAGATGCTGCGCTCTCATTATGCACTCTCAATACCCTTTATACTCCACAACAAAAGTCGACAGAAAATGAATTTTTCTACTGGTCATCTAAGATAAGCTTCTATTTGTTGCTTCAGCTTGAGATTGCGGAAGGATAAGAGAGTGACAGAAGGAACCATTAATTTTAAAAGCAACTGTTTGTTTTAATACATACAAGCAAACACTCGAAGAGGAGTCAGCTCTGGCTGATGACCTGAAAAAAGGTTTACATACAGCAGCACTTCATTGTTTAATGTTTGCTATTCCTTGGTACCAACCTGAATGTTGGTGCTGGAGCAGAAGAAAAATTATTTCACCAACTCTCAGGGGAAGAAGGTCTGATGGATGAAAGAAAACTTAGAATTCAGTGAAGCACTGACTTACCATCAGGGTTATACAAACTATGATATTGTTACGATTCTACTGCTCTGTTATAAATATCCGAACATTTACACCCCCACCAACCAGCCCCTGATGACACTGAGAGGCAGATTTACGAAACAAAGAATGCAGTGGGCCCATGCTCAGCATGCCAAGCCAGAGTGTCACAAAAATGGAGCCCTTGCACTGCCATGCTCCTGCCCACTGAAGGTCTCCCAGTGCATGGAACACAGTCAGGCTGGAGCCCAGGATTTTGGCAAGCGGAAAGACAAATCTGTGAACCCCTGCCTGCTTTGTGCTTGTCACAGCAGCAGCTGTGAGGTCATCAGGGTCTGTCTGGTTTTGCCTCCTAGGTGGCTGCAAGCAGAGTGGGAGACATGGCCCCTCTCGGCCTTGTTTACTGGTTATATTCTGCAATGTTTTTTGCTATGTTTCCACTGTTACTGTGGAAATCTGCACTTTCTGGTGAGACAAAATCATAGAGAGTTCAGAGATGGAAATTACATTTATCCTGTCTTCACTGCATTCCACTTGGTGTATTTGCAGTTCATACCAGTGTTTTGGGGGATTTTCATACCGATGTTTGATTGCTCCCCACGTTCTCATGATGCTGCTTTATGTCTGAGTGTTGGTGTAAAATGGGATATGCATGATCCCATAGCAAGTATTTCAGAGAGCTAAATCTCTGCAGGGGTACAAGAGGAGAACATATGGATTCTATTCAGTGCTAGAGGCTATGAATGTGCTATTCAGCTATGATACGTGTGACTACATGATATATACAAGAAGAATGGAGTCCAACCAGACAGCTATTACGTCTAAAGACCAAAAAAGGTGTTGGTATAATGAAGGACCCCTTCCCATATTGAATGAATAGTGAATGTAGGATAAGAATGTTGATTGGTACAGCAGAGACATGAAAATGTCAAATGTGCAGTGCCTGTCTAATGACAAATACGTCTTCTGGAGCAGACAGAGGCACTAGCTAGGACTCATCCCTGCAGTAAGATGGTAACTGGTGTGGTATATGATGACACGTCTCAAGGGGACGCAGTTCACTGATATGTTTGCCAAACTGACAGACAAGGTACCTTCCTCATTGCCTGCTGCCCTGGGAACAGTTAAGAGGTCTCTCTGTCATGTTTAACTTATGCTGGTTTTTGCCATGTGGAGAATTTGTGGTTAGGCATTGGTTGCATATTTGGTGCATCCCAGGGGAACGACATTTTCTCTCTGGTGCTCAGGCTGCCTGAAAATCAACAGCTATTTTGATTCCCTTTCTTGAACTTCTCATTTGTGCTGAACGCAGCCACAGGCTCTGGCTCTCATCAGGCTCTAGGAGCAGCCCAACAGTGCGGGGTGACATTTGCCATCTTGAGTGGAGAGGTTTGTCCACCCATGCAGGGGAGAAGTCTGGGCACCACTTGGAGAAAAATGAAATGAGAAGGGGGACCATGAACTGCATCAAGTTGGTGGGAGAGCATCTGGATCATCCAACAAATCATCTGCGTCACGTTATATTTATTTTCTGCTTTGTGGCAGGGTTACCAACTTCTGGACCAGGAGTTACTCCATGAGTGTCAATGGGCATTGGCGGGACATGTGTACATCTGTAGGCAGGTAGTTAGTGTCTCGGTGTGTGCATAGGTGGGCTAATTTAGAATGCCCGGAACAGGTCAATAACTCTTGGACCTCTAGATGTCACATGCACATGATATGGAATGTGGGGTGAGAAGAAATGTGCCAGGGCTCTGTCCTCCAGTGCTGTCCCATTGCCAGCAGCTCAGCTGTCCCCATTGCACCGGGGATGTGCACACCTCTCCTGTATTTCTGCTGGCGCTGCAGCCCTGGCCCTCCCACACAGGCAGAGCCTGTGCCAGCGCAGCCAGCTCCCCTTGCTGTGGCAGGGCTGGGCACCGTGCCCCAGCCCCACTGCGCAGCCACTGCTCTGCTCTCGTCAGCGCTCACATCTGCCTGGTGTCTGCTGAGTGAGTGCTTTGACCCTCAAATGGGCTCTGAGGGCCACGTGTCTGAATGTTACCTGGGCATGTGCAATGCCTTAGCTAGAGACATAAGTCTGGGTTCTGTTTGTGTGCTTAAAAATGAACAGAGCAGGCTGCCTGGGGGTGAGGTGCCTTGCAGAAATGTCAGTACACAACATGAGGGAGGTATCAGCGCAGGTCAACAAACCATTTCTGTCTTTCTCTATTTTAGCAAGTTTCAGACCTTCCCCATCCTCACTCAGGGTAATGTCTGTCTATATATTGCACATTGTAGTTAAAGCTTCCCTGCACTATTTTTTCCAAGTAGCAGATTCTGTGGAATGATCTTTGCACAGTCCTGAAATTGTTGAGCAACTTTTTAGCCAGAAATCCTAAGAAGCAGTGGAAGTATTTACCTTGGAGTCAGTGAGGACCATGCACTCTACACATTTCTCAGCTCATAACAAATAAAAAGTTTTGGTTTGGTTTGGCTTCATCTAGATGTAGCAATTTCTGATTAGTGTTTAAAGAGAGGACTTAAAATTACTTAATTGTGTTTTGTGTACCTCTTATTTAATACTGCAAGCAAAATAAATCAGAATGGGATTAGTTCATTTTAATTTGTTGTTGTTACTAATTATATAATTAAGACCTCAAATACGGTAACACTTTTATTTGAGTAGGAAAAAAAATGTTTTAAAATAGGTATGTAAGAGAAATAGAATTTATTTTCAGGGTCGGTTTTAATAAATCATATTCCATGTATTCCTGGATCCTGCTTTCTCTGAAGTTCATATCATTGAAGAGTTCTGCTTAGTGCAACTGAAGCATCCCTTCTTTCTAGCTCTGCTATCTTTCAGGTTTGCAGAAACTCTATTTTTACTATAAGAGAAAATAAAGAACCAAGTATATTTTCACCAGTTTGATTTGGCAAATGGACTTACTTTTACCCACTGTGTGTAAGTCCCAGTTGCATTTTGGCACGAAGAGTAGTTAAGACAGGGCAGCCTGCTCTCCAAGTGCGTCTTTGTGGTTTCATTGGCCACAACATCTCTCATTTTCTCACAGGGGACGAGGCAAGAGATTCCTTCTGCCTCGCTTTCAGAGAACAGTTAAACACCTTCTGGCAAACAAAAAGTTCATAATTTTGAGGCTCAGTTGAGATCATCTGCTCCCACAAAATGCATTCTTCAGGGTTTGTGTCAGTCTTCAGCCAGGTGCACATCACTGTGTGCCAGGAGGCTCCTTCCAGCTTGGTCCAGCAGAGAGAAGAGCTCTCACCTCCTTCAGGGTCACCTGAAGAACTGTCTTCCTATGCTGAGTGCCCATGGGTCACATTGGTGCAGGATTTGTCTGTTTACAATCCTCTTTCTCTTGTTTTAGATGTGAGGTAATATCTGGGCAAGAGCACAAGCTCATGAATCTGATGCGAAGGACTTTAAAGTCCATGGTTAGGAATGAAGAAGGAGACAGGATTAGACCAGCTCAGTGCACAGAAGTGATGGTTCAAATATATTCTGCACTACATGTGTATGCCTCCTTCCATTTAAGTTCCCAAATAAAAACGGTTATTTCAGGAAAGCATTGGAAGAGTGATGGATGCAGTTAGGGGTGCCGTATCTTCCTCTGCAAATGGGATACTGGAGGAAGTGATTATTTTAAGGTTATAGGTGTGCAGTTTGCAATACTAATAAACAGTCACGGGGATAGACGATATAAAGACAGGTGCATTGAACAGCAGGTCTGATGCTGCTTTTCTCAATGTCCGTTCAGAGCTCTGCTCTGCAATCTGAAACCGTGGGGTCCAGCAGTAGTGTCCGCACGTCTTGTGTAAGAGTTCAGCAACCTGCAGTGGGCATCTGAAAAAAAAAATCTAGCCCCCACCAGCCTCATGTTGGGCTTGTCTTGCTCAGGATGGAGGCAATGAACCTACTGCCTTTGACAGGGCTGGGCTGGGTCTGCTGCCATCGCAGGATGTCACCTACGCTAGCACATCCCTGCATGGGCAGCTTGCAGTGCCTTCAGTGGAGGTTTCTGCTGTGTCACTTACCTCATAGGCTGGTATTCGATGATGGGAGGTTTAGCATAACATCCAGTTTCAGAGTTCTGAATGGCAAACGTGCTCTGATACTCAGGGCACTTTGCAGTGGACTGTCAGAGGTGCTCCACACTGTCCTGCCTGCATGCCAGTGAGACCCATGCCTCTGCCCACGGTGGACCGAGACAGGGTATGCTGAGAAGGGGCCTGGGGGTGGCTGGAGCTGAGGGTGCCAGCCCCCTTGTGTGCATCAAGCAGCATGAGCCAGCACATGGCCAGTGGAGTGGCTCTGTTCATGGAGAGAAAGGGGTGTCTGATTCAGCAGCAGAGGTCTGCATACCTGGTGTTCTCTATACCTGCTCTGTCGAGAATCGATGCCCAGTTTAGTTGGTCTCTGGCATACTTTGAGGCTTTTGACTTTCTCTGCACACAGCAGACCAATTTTAAGCAAAACCATCCCTCCCAGACTAGAGGCACAGTCATTCAATTTACCGCACTTTCAGATAGTTCAGACAGTTTCTCTTAATTTTGTCTTTCATTTCTAAGAAAGGCCTCTTAGACAAATGGTTTGGTTCATGTAATGTGTCACAGTTTCAGATGCAAAAGCTATTTGCGTATTTGGTGATGACAAGTGTAGATGTTCTATGTTTAAAAATCAAATTCCAGCCCTATTCCTGTAACAATCCCATGATCCTCACTCTGTCAAAGAGCCCACTGCCTTTAGCCTGAGTAATGACCACAAGACTGGGCTTCTCTCTGCAGATTTCAGGTTTCTCATGGAAGTATGCATGTACACAGATGAAATATATATGTTTGTTTCCAAAGGTTATGCTGACATTTTAGGTATGCTGAGTGATAGAGTATAATCCATAAAGATAGTTAAATGCTTCAAAGTGCAGCAACGCAGGTATAAGACTTCTAATTTTTACTGAAGTTTATGATTTCAGGCTTTTCTTCTGGAACAGTTTTTTTTCCTCTGCTTTTCCTGTGATCTCAAATGCTGAAAAAAAAAATTGAACACTCTGATTAACAAAATTAAAACACTTTATTGAAAGGTTGATTTTGTATTTTACAATTTATTGGAGAGCAATAATTTCAAAACCTGAAGAAAAGGTAGGAATATAAAGTTTTGATTTAATGGGAATGCTTTCTTTTCATCTTTGTTTTAAAGCTTAACATTCTCCAAAAGTGATATATTGTTTCTCTAAATTGTTTTACGTGTGACAAGCCGATATTTAAAGTACTTGTCCATCAGAAATTTTTCTGACTGGTGCTGGTGCAAAGTCAGGATTGTTTTTTGTGTTGACATGAAGCCAAAGTTCTCTAACCAGTTAACTGAAGTTTGCCACATTTCTCAAGAGGTGTGGAAACCAGCTGTGCTGTGGAGGAAGGGGTGGGATTGCTGTGCTGACACAGGAGAGGACTGTGACCAGGACGGGGTCCCCAGGCATCGCTGCCTCGGCAGACGGCCAGGTCAGAGCTGCGTGCCAGCTGGGCTGTGCCGGCACTGCCGCAGCGGAGGCACACACTGAACAAATTTTATCAGATATTTTCAAGTTAATTGCTTCTGGAAGGATTATCAGATTAAATGCCAGTCATGCTAGCTTTAGGTAATTTCGTCTGTTACACTGTCAAAGTATTTTCCTATAAAAGATCAGGGATCAGGCTGCCTTGCTTCTGAAATCAAGGGCATTTTTCTGTTGACCTGAGTAGAGAAGTTGTCCTACTGTGCTTCTCAAAAGAAAAGGAACTTCACATTTTCTCAAATCTGTTGCCAGTGTGCTGGGCAACACCTCAAGGTCACAGAGCAGATATGGGCCAAAGTGTTGGACACCCAGTGTGTGCAGTTTATCGGGGTCAAAAGAGCCTGTGGTTGCAGAGCTGGCAGGGCTGGCCATATGATGGGTGCCTGGTGGGCACTGCCTGCTCGCCCCATGGGCAGCCCTATGTCGTGGTGCCCTCTCCCGCCTGTGCCACAAGGCACTCCCTCCAGACCTGAGGATGCACAAAGGAGAGGAGAGCTAGGTGCTAAATCCTGTGTGTACCTCAGATGCCTTGCAAGGATAACAGTCCCTGTTTTTGCAGATGAAGCTGCCCTTCAGCAGCTCAAGGCATTATCAGTCTTGATTCAACGCCTTAACGGCCTCTGGAACAAGCACTTACAGCAAGGTAGTGTCTTATTAATTTGCTTGCTTGATAGAAGAGTGTTAATGAATGACAGTTGTTCAAATACCTCTAAATGACTGGCTCTTGAGCATCAATCTACCATCTCCCTTTTGTGTTTTGTTTTCCCTTGGGGGGCTGCACTTTGGAGGGAGGGATGAGCTTTGACTTCAGAGTGAAAACTTGGACTTCAAGGCTGACATATGCCAAGGAAAGGTATTTGAAATCCCTGAGAGCTTTCCAACCATATGCCACAAGAGATGCTCTTCCACTCAGACAAACCCAGCCTACAGTCCTTCTGCCTGCAGAAAGAGCCCCTCACAGTGTTCCCCTCAGACCTTAATGAGTTTAGTCTGCAGGATTTCCTCTTCCGGTGACATTATCAGAAGAAATTGCCCTATACCATTACCTGTGGCCAATGAAGGCTGACAGGCCTCTCCCAGACTGTCTGACACCCCCCCGCCCCCCCCTAGGACAGGAAAATATTGTCTGGACTTAACCCTTTGAAGCTTCCCTCACCTCCACCTTCCAGCTTGCTGCAATGGCAGAGCTGGGGTCCCCTGTCCCGCGTTCTTGGGGGCTGTGGATGCTCCCATGGTTTTTACAGTTGGGTGCAATGGATGCCTGCTCCATGGCAGCCCACGGGAGAGGCTGTAGGGAATTTGTGTTGTTGTGTGACATCTGGGTACACGGGATTATAGCCAAACACCACTTCTTTATTGAGTCTTTTCCTTCCCCTCTGATGTTACTTTTCAACATTCATTGCATGGATATATCATCCATTATGACAGTCTGGGAAGGGTGCACCTCAGGAGTGTTCAGGACTCTGATGGCTTCACTTTACATCTTTTGGCTATGTTCACAGCCAGGTGCTGTCCAGCCTGTTATGTGACTCAGAATAGTGTTGGCTTACATCCACTGTATCATTCTATATCTACTATAAAATTATTACACACAGAAATTCAGGCCTCTCTGTCTATATGACTAGAGCAAATAATGATCTTCTCTGCATGACCTCTAAGGGTACTGTGGGGGCCAAAGCCTTGACTAAAAACATCTGCCTAGCAAAAGACGGGGAAGCATTTTTGCAAGGTGGCTTGCCTCAGTTCTTGTCTGATAATTTTGGGTAACAAGAAGTGATGTCCTGTGGCATCAGCCTGGGAAGGATGAAACAAGGCTCAGGAAACCATTCACATTTCGTGCCTTGTGGCTTCAGTGCTGGGTTCACAAGACTCTGCAGGGAGGACTCCTGTGAAAAAGGTAATGTTGGCCTGCTTGGAGGGTGCCCAGGAGAAGTATCTTTCTTCCCAATCCTAACTTCACCCCACTTTGCTCACCCTCTGAGGGAATACAGCCTGCAGAGAAGGATTTATCACGGGTATTAGCAGCAGTAGTTCTGCCTAGTGTCACTTTCCTCTCTGGCCCAAATGCTGGATTGCTGGGGAGCTTTCTGCGCCCACGTGGGCTCAGCTCCAAGCTGCTCTGCAGGGAGGTAACCTGGCACAGCTCCAGACTGTAACTTGGACATGGAGGATGGAAGGGGGATTAGTCTTGTGGATCATTTTGGTTTGTGACTGCTTTCTTTCCTGGGGAACAGAGGGCCTTTCCTGCTCCCATGAGGCAGCAAGTGTTAAACCCTGCCCGGGCGTCCTGCTAAGGATTTGCATTTCTATCTCTGCTTCTGATTCTTCAGCTTTTCTGGGGCTTCATTAGCCAAATCACTAGATTCACTGCTTGGAGAATTATTCTGGTTTTTTGTTAATGGCAGGCCTTCATGTAAAGCTTGAACTTGGCTTCTCAGTCAGTTTGGTGATTTTATTGGGCCTCAAGCTATTCCATGGCTGGAGGACATGCTCTGTGTAAAACTCACAGCTTCATCTGGTAGTGATTTGTCATTTACCAGGCTTTGGGCTTGCTGCCAGCTCATCTGTTGCCAAACAAAATGAAGACAAGGGAATAAAATGATTATCAGAAAAGGGCTTAGAAATGTTGCAAATGAAATAAACTAAGAATAGCTTAAAACTAAGATGAAGATATATATAATCACTCATAAAAAATCACTGGGACAGGCAGCAAGGGAGTTCAGGTTTCCCCTAGACTAGAGTTCTCTTCACACTGAAAACATTTCAGTATTGTCCCTCAATATGTGGGATTTAGTGAATCATCAAGACAAAATTTCCTGTGAGCCTGGAAAAATGGACTTGTCTCTATTTTGTGTCCTTTGCCTACAGAACAGTTGGAAGTCCATTTTCAAATGGGCTACCTAAATCCATAGAAACTTTGAAAAAGTTTCAGTTTATGAAATTTTGGGGTTGAAGGACAGACACAACAGGTGAAAAATTTTGTTGTACACATCAACTTCAAATGATCATATTTAATTTTTATAAGGCTTTGTTGTTCCTTCACCCTACCACTACTGGGTTTTTGTTTAATATGCACATTTAGGCAGAAGTTGTAATTTGATGTTACAAATTAGAGGTCAAAAGATGATGCTCATTCAACAAATACTTCTTTCAAATAAGAGGCACTTACAGGGCTTGTAAATTGTTTAAGATACAGTTCCACATCTCTGGCAGCAGACAGTGGTGAAGGGAATTCTCCACAACTTTTAATATGCTAATTTAATAATTTTTCTTCTCAACTGTGTGAGGTAAGTCAGTAAAATTTATTGGAGGCAGAAACAGAGGTGTAGGGAGACTAATGACTTGCCTAGGGTCCTGGAGGACTGGGGTCTGCCAGCACGGTGCCACCCCAGCAGCACATGGTGCTGTGGGTACACACAGGTGGTGTGGTGCGAGGATGCTCTTGTTAGCTGGGCACCAGCCTGCAGAACTCTGGCTAAGCAAGAAAGAGGTGGCGCTGTGTGGAAGCAGTTGTGCCAAACAAGGGTCAGAAGGGTAGAGGGACAGCCGGGGAAACAGCCTCATCTGGGCTGGGTTTGGGGACAAACGTGCTGGGCCAGAAGCAGCTCCTGTTTATTCACCCAAGCACAGCATTCACAGCTAAGTGATGAAATCAGTGCTCAGTGAGAGCCACAGCTCTGCAATCCTACTGCAAGATACCTGACATGCAGGTATCAGCTTCTTAAAGGTGTTTTTACCTTTTGGTAGAGAGCAGTTGAACAAAGAAGCAGCTGTTCTTGTAAACATAAACGTGCTCTTGTCTAGGCTCCAACCCTGCTTGTGATGTCCCAGTTTTCTCAGTCCAGGTATCCTATACACTAACAAACTGCAAGGACTAAATTTTCTCCACTTTATCCACTGCCCTTGTCATGGTTATCCTTCCCATGGTTGCTACTACTGCTTTCATCCCTTACTCTCCCTTCCAAAGCCACTCTTCCTCTTCCTGCCTTTAATTTTTCTCCTGCTTTGAGATGCATATTGCCTGAGCTACTTTTCCCCTGCTGTGCTAAATTGGCCCTTGAGGAAGGCAATGCCTTCCATCATCACGTATCATTGCTGATTTTCCCTTGCAGAGAGGAATGACTGCTGTTGAGGGTGTCCTGGCCTTGATGATAGGTGGCTTGATGTCTGTTATGGTTGTAGTCTTCAAATACATGAGCAGCAAAAATTTCCTTCTCTTACGGTCTTTTTATTCTTTCTTGAATGTGCATTGAGAATAAGGAACTTAAAATGAGCTGGCAGTGGCTGAATAGCAGCACAGTGGAATACATTTTTGTCTGGTTCAGAGGGGGCAGAATGCTGCTGCTCTTGATATGAGATGTACCCTTGCCTCCCATGTGCCCCTCTCAGAGCCTCCACTGATGTTCAGTACTTGTATGATTTTAGTGCTGGTGAAAAAATGAGGGTCTATCTCCTTGATATAGTTAATGAAGCTATTAAATAGTGAGCTGAATGGAGAACTAAGATCAAAGAAATGTTTTATTCCAACCTTTAAGATTGTTTTCCTTGCTAGCACTGTAAGCTGTGCTATGTACAGACCTAACTTCAGAAGTGTTAATGTGAACTGATGCCTGTAGGGACAGCACACTCAAACAAATGTCTGTTTATTGTGCCTGAACCATTGCTTAGTGAAAGACAGGATCCATTTAGAGAAGAAGACGGGTAAAGGAAGACTGCTGAGATGCTAAATAGACATAGGAAGGCAATGATAATTTAGAAATGGATTTATATTATGTATCTGTAGAACAGTGACATATATACTTTTTAATATTTGGGAAATGTCAATTTCTTTTCCATGCTATGTTCTAATAAAAGCATGCATCTAGTTTTCCTAACCATGAAAATATAGATGGTCACCACACTGAAAATTCTTCTTCTACATGTTTTGGTCACCTGTTATCCTATTTCCAATTATTTGCGGTCATCTGAATTAAACAAAGTCTGTAAATGTGATACACTTGTGGCAACTGTTTGAGCAATTTGGAAGATATGTTGATTCTGAACTCTGAAAAGAATTTTGGTATGTCTTGATGCATTATTTGAGGATGTATAAGAAGTAAAAAAGGTAATATTGCTCATCCTGGTTTGTTCTACGCTGGGGTCCATCATGATCGCTGTGGTTTAATCTTGGTAGCAGCCAAGCCCCCCACAGCCACTTGCTGAGAGGCTGAGGTGTTCTCAGTGTGCCCCCACTTGTTCCCTCCCACAGGGGCTGGCTGGTCAGCAGCTTATGCCAGTTGTTAATGAGTATGTGTGTTTACCTCTTGTTTGGTTTATTACGGACATTTTGTGCAACTGTGGGTCACAGAGGTTCGCACAGCGGCTTTGTTGGGAAGATTGAGCAGTGCAGGTAAATAATGTGGTGGCTGCTGCCATCTTCGGAGACATTCAAACCTGATCTGCTTTCGAAGTCTCCCTGCTTTGAGTACAGGCCCCTAGATCATCTTCTAAGGTTCCTTCCTATCAAAATTATTTAATGATTTGTGATATGAGGAATTTACAAAAAAATCTGACTTATTCATTTATCCTGTCTAGGTATTTGTCCAGCATACCCTACTGCACTTCTCTGAGAATACCCCATTTTGATTAACTCTCTGGACATAGTTTTGATTATTTAATGACATGCTTATTACTTATTCATGCTCCCCCCAAATGAGAGAGTCAAAAGCCAGCTAGGTGGCTGGCAATAAGTTACACACCCAATCTGAAAATTGATATCCATTCATTTTCTTAATCTGAACCATATTTACATTTCTAAACAAAATATCCATTCAAGCAGGTAATTGTTCTGAGAAGGATGGAGCGAATGCCCATGAGACCACACCAGATAAGAACATCAAGGAATGGTGACAGCTGTGTGTCTGTCTCCAAACTGAGAAAGTATAATGTAATATTTTCCACTGCACTGTAAGTAGTTAATAGAGTAAGCAAAAAGTATATGGGAATCTAGAAAGGCTTTCTAGGCACATCAGTTTTTTTACATTAACTATCTTGCTCCTATTTTCACAGAATCAGAGAGGATAGCTGTGGCTGGGAGAGACATCGAGACTGCCTGCTCTCACTGAGAAAAAGTTCACTCTCAAACAGAATCAGCTACACTGGGCTGAGGTCTGATATCTCCACAGCCTCTCTGGGCAACCTACCCCAATGCCAAATACTCAACAAACTTTCTCCTTTAAGATGACTTCCAACTTTGTCTCAGATGTACCGACCTCATTAAAACTGGGTTTGTGAGACCCCAGGAGGTTTTAGAGGGCCCAGTGTATCCAGCCAGCCATGTTCACTGCCAGCACCTCTCCTGGCAACCTGAGCTCTGGACCACAGAGCAGAGGGCAAGGGCTCTGGCACAGCCCTAGCAGGGGTGAGTGGCTGCGGGGGTCTCCAGTTTGGGAGTGTTTCTGGACAGACCTCCATGCCAGCCTCCCTCCCGGGCTGGTTTCTCCGCCACTGCCAGCCAGCAGAATTGCCCAGTTCAACTGCCTTGGACATGTTCAGGACATGTGAGGTTTGAAGCCTCAGATTCCTAAGTTTTACTTGAAAGTTTGATAATCACAGGGAAGATGTTCCAGACTGCAGCTAAGGATATGATCCAGCTGGTTTTCTAGTGCAGTGAGCTGGGAGAGGAGTGAGCTGAGGTGAATCAGCACACGGAGCGTCTGTGGGCACATGGGTGATCTCTTTGTGGATAAACCCAGTTGCAAATTGAAACTGATTAGAAAAAAAGGAGAGCCACAAAATGAGAGTCTGATGACAGGATCAACTTCTATTAAGTTATCTGCAGTTTAGAGTTCACTGACTTAAGATGCAAAAAGCAATCTTGATTTAAAACAAACAAATAAATCTCCATTTTTTTCCGGTTTTCTCATGCTGCTATTCCCACTGTGTAATCTGATCATAAAGCAAAGACCGCTGCTGAACTTTTTGAAGCCTTCATTTAGCATCTGCATGAAGAACATTAAAAGCAATAATACAAACAAGTTGAATGTATATAAGGAGTCTTAGAAGATTGTATCACAGATAAGTAAAATGCTTAGGATTTTCTTTTTGTACGTGTAATGCCTTTGCAACCTACTCGCAACATTGTTCCCTGCATGAGGGCCCCCTAATTATTTCATCATGCAGCAGGAAATTCTGGTAGGTTATATATAAACAGCCCGAGGCAGAGACCTCTTCATCAGATAGAGCGTGACATCTGACATCTGTGCAGCCTGCTGCTCGCATGTCACAATCATCCGGGCAGTCCGAGCACTGAGGAACGCAGGAGCAATTGGAGCATGGGGCTAACTGGAGGTGGCAAAGGGTTCCTCTAATCCAAAGCTAAAACTTCATCCCTTCCCTTTCTGATGGCCACATCCCACCTCTCTGCAGCAGGCACGGTCACGGTGCGGTACCAGCTGGGACAAGGGGTGGATTCCTGGCCCTGCTGTCCACAGAGGCTCTCCCTGAGGATGGGGTGATGCACGTGCCCCCTGTCCCCGTGTGCCCCTGGGAGGAGCTGGGCTCTGCAGTGGCAGGGCCACCAACAGGCTGCACGTGCCAGCTTGGGCCGGGGCTCCATCCAGCCCATGCTCGGAGCACCCCCTGGCACGGGTGCCATTCTCAGAGCGCCTCCCGGCATCTGAACACCCTGTGGAAGGGCACCAGCTCCCCGTGCTGCCTGTGGGAGCCTGAGATGCCATGATGAGGAGTGGCTGCAGGCTGGAGACAGCCAAACCCCAAGTGGTTGTGATGGATTAGGGCTTTGTGTCACACATGATATGTGACTGTCTTTTTTTTCCCTCATTGCACTTGTTTTTACGGTTCCCAGCAAAAAGGCAAATTATTTTCCCTTAAACGAGTAAGTGGTGTTTCCTTGGTACAGAAAATGGCTTCTTAGGGAAGTCGTTGGAAGTAGCAGGCTGGGAGGAGTTTGAGCAGTGTAGGGAAGGCACGTGCCAGCAGCCCCCAGTCTGCCCTCCAGCATTTCTAACCTGAAATTCCCTGCCCTCCCACACTCCCTTCCTGTGATGGATTACCCAGGCCATGCTGTGTGTCCAGAATAGCACTACTTGCTCTGACACTTGGTGAGCTTGTCTCTTTCTTGCATGAAAGAAACAGACTGCCTGAAAAGCAAGGGGAAATTCTCTGAAGGAATGTTTCAGGGAAGCAGCAGCTCCCTGTTGTGACATTCATTTTTCACTCTAGTGTATATTTCCACCATCTTCAAATATACAACTCCATTCAATTAATAATGTTATTGTTTGGACTAGTGCTTTCTGCTCTCATGTGTCATGGCTGTTTTGAATCAAACAAGAAAGTTGGTTTATATATTTTTTGACTTTGGCTTTAACCTTAAGCCCAGACCCAGAAAAACCTATGTTCAGCAGTTTTCTGAACTCTGTCCAAATCTGTTTACACAGGAAAATATTCTTTCCATTGCTGCATCTAAGGCCATGATAAATTCCACAAGTTTTAAGAAACTGAGGATAGTAACAGTATTTGGAGGCAGACTTTTGATCTTAATACCAGACTACTGAGGCTTGAACTCTCCTGGATCTCACACTGCAAAATCTTCAAATGTTTCATTATCAGTCCTTTGTCAAATCTCAGTAAATCAGTAATGCTGAGGATTTCCTCAAAAGTCAACTTATTTTTTTCCCTTTGGTGAGTAACTGAATCAGGTTGAGCTTGTTTGCTGGAATTAGCTGTTCTTAAATCAAAATGTGTCACAGATTGGAATTGTTTCCTATATTCTTCTTATGTACTGTTTACATTAGTTACATTTGTGATCAGATAATTCCTCACTAACCCTTTTCCTAATCTACCATTCCTTTATTGCATCCTCATAAACGTCAGCATGCACCCATTCACTTTAAATTTGAAGACCGACATATAACATTTTTTTGCACTTAGTAAGTAGAAGTTTGAAATTTAGTCTCTGAAGTGACTGTCTCCAAGCTCCATCTACATTCTTAAGATTCTCAGATGATCCCGACCTTGTGTACTTGTGTTTATTCCTGACTTGGGTGATACATCTTATCATCCCCTTGTTTCAGGGTGAATAAAATGAAATGTCTATCCTTAAGGGTAGACTTAAGGCTTTTAGTATTTCTGACAAAAGTAAACACTGTTTAAAACTGTCCTTGTCCTCGGAGTCCCCATCCCTGCCGATGAGGATTGCTGACAAGAGATGGCGCAGGCCGTGCGCTGTCTGGATCCTGAGGGAGTGCCTGGGTCCTTGGCACTGCACCCACATGAACAATGGGCTCATGAGCATGCTGGTGTCACTGCAGCTCTAGGAGCTCTGGGTTCACTGACTTGGCTTATCTCAGCAAGAAACAGCTGAGTTCAGAGATAATTACTCTTCTGAGACCACAGATATATGAGAGTCACCCCACAACCCATTCCAGATAAGCTGGATAAACAGACTGTAACTGATTCCTGTCTGTATTGCTCCTGCAGCTCCCCTGGCTGTGTGAGATGTAGTGTGCTGTCTGGTGGCAACGACACCTGTGCCGTGCTGCCTGATGTCACAGTGTCTCACAGTTCATTTCCGTGGCAGCAATATGGAAATTTGGTGAGACTAAGACAGGTCTGTCCAGGGCAATCAATGTTACACGTTCTGATTCCAGCCTGGGAAGCCTCTACGGAAAGGTTCTTGGATGTGTACTTGGTAACAATGAGCTCCGTGGATCCAAGTGCCCAGTAAATCTTAGCCTGGTTACTGCTGGAGTTCATAGCATGCTGGAGGGATTTTGGGGCTGGCAGTTTGGCCACAGGTTTTATACATGGGTATTTATTAGGACATGCTCTACTCTGAGGCTCTGCCTATTCTAGGTTCAGGGGACTTTTCTTCTCCGCAAGGCAGCATGAAATTTAAATTAAATTTTACTAGTCCTTTAAAGTATATAGGCAATTAGCTGTGTCTGAGGCAAAATTCTGAGTAAACTCTTCTGGGTTTCTGGAAAAAAACAAGGTATTCCCCTTAGGTATTTGACTAGCAGGTCTTGCTACAGATTGGTGACTCTCGCGTCAGCAGTTGAGTGGTCTTTTCTAAAGCAGAACCTTTTGTGTAGTTTTTAATCTTCTTTTACATCCCTTGATCCGCTTGGTGTCTGAAATCTGCTGTGTAAGTCTCTTGTATCAATGTCCTGCAAATGTAGATGTGTCAGGCTCAGGTGGCTTGGTCTCCTTGGCTCTCTCTTAGTAGCATGTGGTTCTACTTGTGAAAAAGAGAGAAACACATGGCTTAAATGAAGCCTTGGTTGATGTTGTAGCTCACATAAATGGTACGTTTTTGGGCAAGCATATGATGGAGTAAAAGCATGATTATTTATCACTCTGTCTCTGATCTTTAGGAACCTCTTAAATCCAACAGCCTATGAAATCTATGACATCCAGTGCCAAAGCAGTGGAGTGGGTGGAGGTGAAATTTGGTGTCATGGCATCTGGGCAGTCCCAGTGAAGATCTCACTCTGGACTTGATGCTACTAACCTGTGCCTTTAAAAATCCTTCACTAATAAATGTTAAAATTTAATCACTAGTAATTATGTCATCAGCTCCGTCTATTGGAAATAGTTGAGGCTTAAGATGCTGAAGATTTTTAAGCAATTTTTCCCTTCTGCACCAGAAAGTATGTGCAACAAATACCTCCTGTTGTCTTAAAGATCTTTATGTACTCTTAATGTTTCTTCTCCATCTCTGCACTGAAGTCCTGTATTTACTGCTACAGAGGAATGAGAATTGTCTGCTCTTTAACAGACATTACATGAATTTATACATACAGAGAATGGTAGAGGAAGAAAACTGTATTCCTGTTTAAAAGGTCTAAAGATACATAAGTTGGAGGTAAATCCTAAAATAAAAGTCTTTGATATGGATGGAAATTTCATGAATGAATTTCTTTTCCTTTTTCCATCTTCTTAATGAAGAACACAAGTAAAATTGCAGATTCAAACACTTGAGTACTGAAGCAGGCAGGGGGTTGATTAGAGTTCTCTAATTATAACTAATGACAGAAATAACATGGGCTCCTGTTTTGCCTGGATGTCATAGGAATTGAGCCACTCATACAAATACAGCATGTCTCCCCTTATTTCCTTATGGCAGATGGTACAAAACTGACTCAATAAACCACACTGCTGTTTGGGGTTCTCAAGAACAGGACCCTCAGTCTGCTCCCAGCTCTGTTCACCAGGTTCCTGGTGAATGTGAAGTGACACTGACAGGAATGGAGCGGCAGGTACCGGAGAGCACAGCTGTGCTGCTGAACTTGCTCTCATTTTGGCTGCAGCCCGTTACGGGGCTGAGGCAGACATCTCGCTTAGGGCTCCAGTTACTCTGACTTGGGCACTGTGGTTCTTCCATATGTTGCACTGTTAGCAGTGAAATTCCTCTGACTGGACTGGGAATGATGCTGCTGTGGTGCTATGCTGAGAATCCCAGTGTGTGTTTCAACATTTACTCACACTCCAGTCTGTGTGGAATCTCCTAGAAAGGACAAGCCAGGAAAAATGGCTTTTTGTTTAAATATAGTCAGAATAAGATACTTAGGAATGCATTTATTACCCTGCACCTGCCCCAATAAGCTCCCACCAAGCTTTATTCAGTCATCAGAGCTGTCAGCTTCTCCTGTGCAGCACTGCTGGGAGCCAGGCACTGCCTATGTTCCCCTCAGGCAGGGACTGTGTTCTGCTCAGGGACTCCTTGGACCTGGGTGTCAGACCGACATTCCCTAAATCAGGGCGTGCATCACTGATCCTGGTTAAAAACATATCTTCTAATCCTGTTTGTTTTGTCTACTAATGAGCAGATTCACTGAAACAGGCACCTCATGTCCTGAAGCAAAATTTCAGTGCTGGAGGAAACAGAAATGATAAATATTTTTGTTCCGTATATTTCTCTGTCAATATTTATACAACCCGATTCCCTGGGTATCTGTGGGTGAAATTACAGAGGAGAAAAAGAATCCTCGAGCTTCTACCAGACTCCAAGGGAACCAGCCCGCGGGCACTTGTATCAAAGGGAAGCGCGAGGTGAAGCCGAGCAGCGGCTGCAGGTGGGCAGGAGCCGAGAGCGTGCAGGGCTTGGGTGCTCTGTCTGTGGCAGCTGCTCCTGCGCTGGCGTCAAGCCCTGCCTGGTGTGCGGGGGCTGCTGGGGCAGAGCCTGCCCCGGCCCTCGTCCCTGGCCCACCACCCTGCTTAGCCACGGCAGGGGCACCTGCCCGAGCCGGCCCTGGCATGGGGCAGGGGCAGGGGGAGGGCTGGGGCACCGGCTGCTCTGTGTGCCCTTGGCTGCGCCGGCTGGGTGGGGGGCACCCCACGGGCAGCCCCTTGGGCTCAGCTGTCCCCACCAAGCAGTGCCTGCTGTTCTCCCCGGGTGATCCTGCGGCTGCTGCCTCTGTGGGAACTGCTGAGGCCAGCGGGAGACGTGGCATTCAGCTGCAGAGAGGTGCAGAAGAGCTTCCCATTTATTCCGGTAAACACTGTGGGAACGGTGAGATGGAGTAACAGGGCAGCAGCACAGAAACAATCTGGCATGCAGACCACAATGACTCCTCTCTTTTAAAATTTTTTATTTCCCCAGGGAATCACATGTTTATTAAAATGTTAAAATCTATTTTCTCACACTTCCTTTAGGCTAATCCCAGAATTTGCTAGAAAAATCCCTTCTTGTAGAGCATACATTGTAAATCTGTTCTGTTTAAATAGGGTTCACAATAGAACTTGGTGAATGTCAACATTTAAGCTTAGCATTTGTGGGTCTGTATGAATAACGCGGCTTTGCTCAAAATGAGAGTATCCACACACACATGCTGTGTACTTCCTTAAGGCTCGGGAGAAAATGATTATGTGCAATATATGTGGCTAAGTGTAACTGTGGAAGTGTGGCCTGATAGCTGGCTGAAGGTGACATCCTCAAATAAACTGCAGTTCTCTGAGTGGTCTCCTTTACTGTGATAGATAGTAGATTTAATACCTTAAAGCAAATAGCAAGGCAGTCCAGGTAGAGGAGATACTGACAATGGAAAGAGCAACTGAATTTTAGAAGAGTCTGATTCTTGCAAGAAGCTTAGAACATGAAACGTGCCTTTAATTTAGTTCTTCAGTCTCTTTCACATTAAGAAAATACAGAATCAGCTCACTCATTATAGTCAAAGTGTTTGAGCTCCATACCCTTCCTGGGTCCCCTGCTTGTGCTGTAAATCCATATGATTTAGATAATAAGGACTGTGAAATGACTCTTTTATTCAGTGAAATAGTTGTTTTGTTAAAGGCTCCTGATTAGACTATCAAGATGGGATAAATTGCATTTCTTCTTCAGTGGTAAGAGGAATTTCAGAGGCATGCATCTTCATTAAAAATTACATATTTATTACCTTTCTATCAAAGAGATATGTTTATTTACAACTTATAATTTTTATTTACTTCTACTATCTTTGTAACTTTTTTATAATAGATGAGTCTATCAAATGAACTAGTGTGTTTTTCATATTGCAGTATAAAATACCATATCAATGACTCTGGGGATGTGACTCCTGATGCAACCCCTACAATTTAAATAAATGATACATAGGATACATCTGGTCCAAAATATTTCTGTTTGCTGCCAATGAAACAATGCATATCTCCAGTGCTTTCACCATCAGCATTTTCTTCCATTTCCATATTATGATTTCAGGGCTCCTGTCTGCAACAAAACAGAGTATTTCCATAATAGGGGTATTTTGTAAGTAGAGATAAGACAGGCAAAAAACCTCTGTTAAACACTGAAGAGATTCCAACCCTGCTCACAGGTGCCATGAACAGGGACCTTGGAGTTTTGCACAGGTGTGATTTGGCCAGCACTGGTGTTGCAATGTCAACTGGTGGAAAGTATTATCTTGGGCAGGGGACCCTCCTGTTCATCCACTCCTTATATTCCCTCCTGTAGTGTGGTCTTGAAGTCTTGAAGTTTCCAGTGGTCAGGAGAGCAGAAGATGGAGGCAGAAGCCTGCGAGCAGCATGCAGGAGCCGTGGGATGATGCGTAGCAGGTCCCCTTCCCCTGGGAGTGTGTGTGCGTGTGCTCAGGGGGACAGAAATGGCCCCGCCACAATGGCTCATGTGTACAGGGCTAATCTGAGCAGAAATAATTATGAGAAAGGATGGTACAAGGGGCTTTAGTGGGGTAGTGCCAAGTATCTACTGTAGTCACTCAGGGATGGATTTAGAAGTGAAGAGAGATCAAAATTTTTTTGGGAGGGAAATTTCTTTCTTCCATTTTTTTTCTCTGTTGAAGTGCAAATTTGCACAGTGACAGTCACTTAAAATTAAGTTCTGGGGATGTTACCACTGAGTGGAAAACGATTTCTCAAACAATTGAAAGACATAATGCCTTCTCCTTGCATATTTCAAAGAGAACCACAAAACTGTTGAAGAAAAATATTCAAAACCAATGAAAACATTGTTACTTTTGTCATTTTCTCCTCCTTGGGGACTGCAAACAGTATCTGGGTAGCTATGGGTCCCTGCTCTGGCACAAAGCTGCCAACTCTTCCCAGGAGCATAGCCTTGAGCAGCACAGTTACAGAACTGTCCAAAACCAGATGGTGACATCAGAGCTGAAATTACTCACAACTGAAATGCTTTAGTCCTAAATTCCTCCCTGATGTTGCTCCATCAAAGCCAATTACTTTGGCCTCCTCAGCCAGCATCCTTCTGAACTTTGCCAAACCTCTTTGGCTTGTTCCTGTTGCTTGCAAATGGTTTTAGAACAAGTTCTCTTCTCACCCCACAGTCAGAGAGCACGGTCAGTGGACAAAGGTGTGTTACCAGGAAAAGATCTGTCCCCTGCCTATGGATTTGCACTTGACCTGAAGAGATTATGTATGATGTATTAACAGTGGGTCTAATAAAGCTGGAAGGTTTTTAAAATTTGTTATTTATTGCATGCATCAAATTCTCCCAATTGTTATAAATGCTCTTGTCTCCAGAGAATGTAAAATAATACAATGTGAAAACTAAAAATCTCACTCGCTGGAGTCCGCAAACACTTGGCAGCTAAGCTGCTGCTTAGTTTAAGAAGCACCAGGTTGGCTCAGCAGAAAAAAGCTTGACAGGGTCCCTTCTTTCCTGGTCACTTGTTCAGATCCAGAGCAGGTTTATAACCCCAAGCTGCTCTCCGTGGGGGATGTGATGGAGCTGCCCAATGTAAGCCAAAGGCTGTTGGAGAATGCGTAGTCCTCACTCGTCCAGCTTCCCCTGCTGCTACACTGGTTTTCAACCACAAAGGTGAGGTGGTGGATTGGAAAGCAACTGGGCTGAGAAAAATGTGGGGAGGGCGAGACATGTCAGAGTAGGGCTGGAAACTCTCCCTGCCAGTGTCACACTTTGAGTTTATTATTTCCTTGTAGATGCTTTGATACGTGCCAGTTTCCCATGGACAGTGTGCTGTGCAGTGTTGTCTTACAGGCAGAGGCAGGAACACAGAAACTGTTTTTCCCTGCTTTCTTGCTTCCCACCCAGAAGTAACTTGAATGAATTTCCTGGAGTTACTCTGGTTAAAAAATGGAGAAATGAGAGTCTTTGTTTAACACAGTTCTTCAGAAATGACTTTTCCTGTGGCTTATGTCACCTCACAGTGCCACATGGATCATGACACGATGCTGTAGTACTGCATTGGTTGGGAGTGTTTCCAACACTGCAGTGCTAAAGTCACTGTGAAGGGGAAGAGAACACAGATATCTGGACTCTCAGTTTGTCTTTGGCCAGGCATGTACGGAATGGGAGTGTTTGTCTTTGAGCTGAATGCTTCTCTCAACAGGCTTCAGTTTGACTGTATTTACGGTTTAAGGCGCTGCAGTTCCCTGCCAGGCATTTCAGGTGCTTTTCCCCTGTATTTCAGGAAGGAATATAAACCCACAGCATTGGTGACAAAATAAATAGTAGACCAAAATATTTTGTCAAGGAGTCATCCTTCCCTTGGGAGAGCCAGGGCTCATGGTGGGGGGTCAGGTCTCTGTTGACCATGGAGCTCCTCATACTGATCTGTAATGCAAGGCTGCATTTCCCTCGTGGAGGGGGGGAACGCCGCTACATCTGGTAATGATGTTATTCTTATTGCATTCGTGTGTTGCACTGCTGTATGGACCTTGGAAACACACAGCCAGCCATCTGATCCAGCTTTTTCTTGACTCCACACATTCACTTACTCATCAGCTCTGAGGCATATTGACTTAATTCCCTCTGTTTTCTAATGCTGTGTGTGGTTTAATCACAACCCCAGGAAGAGGTGTAATTATTAAACCACAGGAAAGTTAATGACTGGTATTTGCTCTTCAGCATAACCCATTTCGGAGTCTGGGGTTTGGCATGTCATCCAATGGGAAAACCAGCCCCAAGACATAATCCTCAAAGCACACATGATTTTCCAGTGATTTATGCATCTTTTTTTTTTTTTTTTTCACATATCAGTTTCAACAATAGCTTTGCTGGTTATTTTAGAAAACGGTGTTTTCTTGATCAAGCTTACTGTGCTGAAAATTCTTCCTTGAAATTATACCATGTTTTGTTTGGGGGATGGGTATTACACCATATGCAAGCTATATTTTACATAAAATTTGCATGCTTGTGAAATGTTGCCTACAATACTTGTCCTTACACAAATGCATAATTCAGGGATTTTTGTTAAATCAAGAGCTCCTAATGTACTTTGCTTATTATGTATAAAATCCCTAGGAAACTGGATAACAATTGCTCAACATTTTCTTTACTGAAGGGATTTCCTGGCAGTCCCTCCATAGCAGTTGTATATAAGTAGCTCTTCGCATGTCTTATGAATTCTGTTTAACTAATGATCCGCTAAACTGTAGCAAATTTTATATTGGTCAGAAGGAAGGGAACAGAACCCATCAGAAAACAGCATTTCTTCATTGGATCGGTACTTTATTTAGGAAATTTTGATCTGAAATCAAATTTCTCCTTTTTTTGTCTATGATGGTCATTAAAAATGATAATAATAATAATAATAATAGCTTAGAAACAGGGTTAGTTTAATCATCTTTGTTTGTCTCCAGACAAAGTTTGCAAACCAAACAAGAAATTTGTCAGCTATGGGCAGTTGAGGAGTCCCCATTCTCAGAGGAATTTAAAAGCCGTGTGGATTTGGCACTTGGGGACATGAGTTAGTGGCCTTGGCAGTGCTGGGGCATGCTTGGACTCAGTGGCCTTGGAGGGCTTTTCCAGCCCAAATGATTCTGTGACGACCGGCAGAGCTGCTGCAGGCGTCCCTTGCTGTTCACACACACCTGCCCCAGCCTTTGCTCTGTTACCCAGACATCCCTAAATCAGACACCAGAAAGACTTTATTGTGGACTTCATTAGGGAATAGATGGAGTTTGGTCTATGGGTGAAGGAGACTGGTGCAGGGATTGTGCTTTGTTTATTACGTTTGAAGTCCTTAGGTGGAGTGGGAAGGGCATATCAATGATAAATGGTTCAGGAAATAATTGTGTGGTATCAGGGAAAACATCCATGGTATAGGGTGCGACTTTGTGTGGGCAAAGGAATCAGAACTGCAATGAGTAAACTTGAAATAACTGTGTCTGTTTAAACAAACTGGTTAATAGCTCTGGAAATGGAGGGCTAGCAATATTTTCTGGAGATGATCATGGTTTGCTCGGTGTTTCACAGAGATTAATAAATCAGAATTGTACTTTGATGGTTTTGCTTCCCGAGCATTTGTGAGACTTCTAGTCTTACCATGCAGGAAATTTACTTTCCCCCCTTTTCAGATGTTTAGTCTGAGCTTTATTTGGGGCTGCACTTAAAAACTACAGAAAGCCATAAAGGGTTAGTACTGGTTTCATGCACAAACTCAACACTAGTGGTGTTTTACTACATTCACCTTAAAGACTGTTTCTGATTTTATATATTTCAGTTCAAGAGTGTCAGGATTCCTAATTTAAACTGGCCTTGAGGTCAAAAACAGACTTTGAGCTTTTGTTTAGGAATTTATGGTCATTTGCACATCAGAGTGCATATAAAGACCTTCCACAGCACAGCAGCCCTCTCTGCCTGGATCTAAGGATTGTAAGTGGTCTGCACCTGGAGAATCAAGCTTTGGGATAGAAATTCATCCCCCCTCATCCCAAATGCCTTGGCCACCTCCTCAACCTGGTAGCTTAATAAAGACAGGAAAAGTGTCCCCATCACCAACAAAATTTCCCTCTTCTGTAGGTACAGGTGAGTTGCACCAGTGAAGGTGGCACTCAAAGAAGGTGCTTTCTGCACGTCCCCTTTGGCACCGGTGGCTGCCTGCTGCCATAACTGTGTGGCTATGCAGAATCTAACTGGAGAAAATGAGATGATTTCTCAATGAAAATGTCCATGGCATGGGAATTGTTTTCATGTTTCAAGAAAGATGAAATCTAGGAAAGTGCTTTTGTTTTTGTGCAAGTGGGGATCAACAAGAAGAATGTCACTAGGGAGAAGGGAGGCAGTTGTTCACTTAGAAAGTTTGAAACTTGCTTTTGAAGCAAGAGAACATATTGCTATTTTTTTCCCCCCACTCTATAAATAACTCTTGGCAGGCAGAAACAACCTTGATTGCATGAGTTGAAGTAGAGCAACCAGCAGGCTCTACAGCAGAATAAATGGCACAGTGCCAAGAGCTTCATCAAATGAATAATAGCTTCCACTTGACAATCAGTAAAGTGCCTCTTCTCCTGTGGATTTAGTTTTTAATGATGATTAGAGAGGATGGGCCCCTAAAATTTCTCTGGTAGAAATGACCTCCTATTAATTTCTGTTACTTGAAATGCTGAATTCAAAGCTATTTTACAGCTGCAAAACCAAAGGCACTGACTTGAAGGAACTATTATCTTTGTAATTGTAGCAACAAGTACTAAATTTGTCATTGATTAAGAGAGACTTTTAAACTTTATGATTCTTCTGTTGTCGATGTCCCTTACATAATATTCTGGGCTACCCAGATTGCTGTCTTTTGGAAGTAAAATGTTTGCTAAAGCATGAAAGCGTATCTTGTGAATTAGGAACCCTTTCCATAGTACTGCCTTTGTTTAATTTAATTCCTTCATGTGTTTTTTTCTAACATTTGGTACTGATGGTTGTGGGAAGCCAAGGGCATGTTTCAGTACGTGGAGCATGGGAGAGCCCTTCCCAGGTGCGTGGTCAGGGTGGGAGGAGTGCTTTGGCAGTGGGGTGCTGCACAACGAGAACAAATAAGCAAATCCCAGTCATCACTTTCCCTGTGAACAGAGAGATTTTCCTGCTCTGCTGAGTAAAGAAATCTGGGGGTTTTAAAGCAGGAGTTAATTGCCTTGAAAACCTGGACCTGCAACACCTATCCCATGCAACCTTGATTTCTGTTTTGTTTAAAATAAAATTGTAGAAAGAAACTTTGGAGAATGCTATTAGACCCTCCACGGTGTTGTTTTAGTGGGGAGTTACAAGAAAGGCTGATTAGGAGTCAGTCCTTGATTAAAATGTAGAAGCAAATTGTAGTCTAGCCGAGGCTTCTGCCCTTGGGTTGCTGCTGCTGCTGGTGGCTCAGGACAACAGGCACCACACAGTGTTTAATAACTTGCTGTAATTTTACGGAGCTATAAATTACTTTGTATGATCAGCTCCGTGATGAATGTCCCGGAGGTGCCTGTCTCCCTGCTAGTGAGCCCAGAAGGACGGCAAAAGGCTGTGCTGGTGGGGCAGCTCACAGGGGCTGGGTGCCGCCTTCGTCCAGGGAGCGCCGCGATGGCCACGAGTCCCCTTCCAGCCCTGCCGCCGGCTCTCAGTGGCCACGGCCACCGCAGGGGCCACCCCAGGACAGAGAGGCTCCCTGGGAAGCCCGGCTGGCCCTCCGTGCTCCCTGTGGGAAGGAGAGAAATGATAGAGGAAAGCAAGAAAGGAGACAGTATTCATTAGTGATCATTGGCATGAGGCTGTTAATAATTGAACAAAATGAGTGCTTGGGGCAAGTAAAATAAGCTCCTAAATGAATTTTAGAGCCAAAGGTAGGTTCAGAGGGCTGCCCCGGCGTGCCACGCTGTGATGGAGCGTTAGTAGAGTAAGGAGCGTTGCAATGAGAAATGTTTGTCAGAGCAGGTCCTCAGACTTATTACTCACAGGCTGTAGCTGCCTCAGTGTTTTGGACTTGACTCCCTGTGACGTGAGCCCTCTGTGTCGATCTGAATCGTGCTGATAGGAAGCTCTGACATCCATGGATAGTACTTAGAGCGATGCTGCAGGGAAAAAAATAATGAGAAAAGACTTAAGACCTCTATCCATATTACTGGATGTACCATTAAGATGTGAGGAAGAACTGAAGCTACAAAAATTAAGGGAGTCAGTTGTAACTGCTTGCTTAGAATATTTTAAAATATTTTGTTCTGAATTTCATTTTTCTGTTTCATATTATATTTTTGAAATTTATGAAAAAGTGATCAGTTTTTCATAGTAAAAAAACTGACTTTGAATAAAAACTTGGAACTTTTAATTGAGACTTTTGAAACTGGATTTTGGATTGGATATTGAAACTGTCAGTTTCTCATAACTGACCTTTTTCCCTACATACAAAATTACTGTTGATGAATCAGCACATTTTAAAATATAAACGTTTCTCTAAAAACACTTGGCAGGCCATGTAAGTGTAGAGAGCATGTGTGCAGAGATAGAAATTTATTTCTGGACCTGGTATGCGTACTGTGGGACTTGGGATTTTCTTCAGTTTCGCCATGAGTGAAAAATATCTTGCAAATCTTTTCTTTAGATACTTCTTTTGGCTGCCTTAGTGTGTTGCGTTATATTGTGTTTTTTTGCCGTGTCAACAAAAACTGAAATGAGCATTTTGGAGTGAGACTTTTGTGTGTGCAGGTTCAGATGCTGGGCGCTGTGACCCTGGCCTAGTGCTGGCACAGAAGGTGCTGAGCTGTGTCTGTGCTCCCGGCTGGTGTGGATGGCACAGTGTGCTGGTGGAACGCTGTCCTGAGAGCACAGCCAGGGGAGGCTGAGGTGCTGCTGCCCCTGCAAGGGCAGTCTGTGGGGGATTCTGGCCCTTGCTGGTTTTTCTGCTTTGCCTACTGGGATCTGCACAAAACACTTGCACAATCATACTTTATGGTTACTGGCAGAAGTTGGCTTTCATTTAGCAAGGAGTGCCCTGTCACCTAATCTAGAGTTCTCACGAATGATGTGTGATCAGCTAACAGTGTTTAAACTACATTTCTCTGCCATCAGACATGTACTTCAGGGAATTTCCACTGAAACTATCGGAGCTCTTTTCAAGGTTTGGAGAATACAACAGAATATCCAGTGCTGACAACAATGGGTTGCCTTTGTGAGGTGCCACAACACTTCAAAAATCGCCTCCTGCTTTAAATTCAAGGACTGCAGGACTGTTCTGGACATTGCTGTTAGTGAGCACTTCTATGGCAGTGAACTGTGTGTGACCAAGGTAACACCAGGCAGCACTGAGCCAGGAATGTAATCTTGGCTTGTGGTTTAGGGACTGGGGAGGCAGAGGGGTGTCCAGAACACCAGGTTACACTGTGAGGATTCATTTTCTCCCCTTGCAGGGGCTGTGCACCACACCCTGTAGACCTTCAAAGTTCATACTCAAACTGGATGGTAATAGGAAGGGTGCTTTTGCAAAGTCCCTCCTACTGACAAATGGCCTTGGCACAGTCACATATCTTTGAGAAAATCCAGCATCTTATTCAGCAATTGATGACCCATTTGTCCTTTCTTTTTGCACCTTCCTTCATCACAGAAGAACATCCCAGGGTTTACTCTGGGGTTTCAGTGTAAGTGCTGACACTATTGGGACACCCTTTGTAAGGCTGTGGCAGCCTAATATTTGTGCTTTAATGTAAATTTAAATATATCTGGGCTATCTCGGAGGCACCAGCGTTGTCTGTAGAGCTCTAAGTTGTTGTACATCTGTGGAAGCAAAGCAAGGTACTGGGCAACACCTTACCAGGGATGCTGCCAGGACACGGAGTCAAATTCAACTCACATATGTTAAAAGTCCGAGTGTATTGTTTCAAGTTAATGAGTATAGCTTTAACTCAAGACAAAAACAAAAGTTGAAACCAGGTGAAAATAGCTTTGAACCACACAAGAATTTCACTTGTGGGTTTTTGTGTTTTTTTTTTTTTTGATCTTTAAGTTCAATTGAATAACATAATCAAAGTACTTCATAGGAACGGTAAGCTTTAAAATGTGTTACTCCAGTAGTGTGGCTTGGTCATTTTGTGGCAGCCTGTAACTCAGAAAGTGGTAAAAATAATTTATTGAAGTTATTAGGAATAAAAATGAGCCTTAGAAACCAACCCCTCGAGTAATTCTTGTGATTTTATCTTGTAGAAACTAATTGGACTCCTTTGGAAAGCTTTGTCACAGAGATGTATTTTGTAGGTAACCAAGTTTTAGAGAGAATTAACAATTTTCCATAAGAAATCTAACTCTTCTGTGTATCTTCATATTTTTATAATCATTAAGAATAACTATAATTATTTTTTCTGGAAGATTCTTCCCCCTTTCATTCTCCATTTTTTAACTACATGAAAGAACAAAAACCCAATTGGCCAAGCATTTCAAGGACTTGTTAAGCCCTGAAGCCTTCTGAAATCTAAACACGCAAGACAAAGGAACTAAGACTGAAGCTTCCCACCAACAATCCTCTGACAGCTGCCTCAGCTGGGAGCAGAGATGCTCACAAGTCTTGTACTGCTGTAAGCTGCGAGCTGTTACCTGTGCTGCAAAACACAATAACAGTCCCGAGGTTCATTCTTTTCTTAGCTACAGCTGATTTTACCATCATGGAGTAGATTCTTCTTGCATAGATGGTCAGGTCCTCTTTTATGAGCTGGAGATCAGACCACAGAAATTTCAGAAAATCTGGATGGAAATGGAATCAAATCTACTGCTTTATTATTTTGTATTTAGTGTATTTTGTACAGGTTTTATAGGTCTGAGCTATATTTAGCAACCAAAGTGAGAGTCTTTTTTCTCAGGGAATGAAATATTTGTTAAAAAATCACAAGAAAATTCTTCAGCAGAGCCTCTGAGGCTCTGAAAGACTGCTTGATAGTTTCGGATGCCTAACACTTATTTATTCTTATTAGGCCGACTATTACCTTTGCAATAGGCACAAGATCTTGAAATGAATAAAAATTCCACCAAGTAAAAATTGACGTTTGGGCAGCTCTTGAGGGGAGGGAGGTAGACTCTAGTGTGCCTACAGTCCAGAGTGCCCACTTTTGCCTGGGAATTAGCCAGCAATCTTAATAGAAAAGAAAGCCAAATCATTTATGCAACAGCTTGGCATAATGCCTCCACATCACTGTGCCAGAAGCATTTCTGATGTGAACTAGAACCCTGGAGCACTGCCTTTGTGTGTGAGGTGGACGTGCCCTGAATTCACAGTGTCTGCTCCCGGTGAGTGACTGGAGGTGAATCCTGCCCCCACTGCTGCACAGGTGATGATGGTTTGGCTCCATTGACTAAATGACAGCAAAGCCTTGGTTCACTTCCACAGGCTTTTACTGGTGATGCAAAATCTTTTACAAGACTGACTATGAATCTTGGCTTCTCCAATGTCATGTTCCTGAAAAAGTGCCTAAAAAACTGCTTAGACCCCATTGAAGATGGAGTTTAATCCTTTCTATTCCCAAGTGATTTCTTCTGCCTAGAGGAAAATTGGCTGAAATATTCTAATAGTTTCCTGAAGTCAGTATGAATTTGGCTTGAGCTGGTAAACTGCAGAGCTGTAGTATCTAAGAACTGGGATGGAACAACAGCTATTCCAATACGCCCAAGGAGCACGGGTAAAAAACAAACATGTTCAGGGCTCTGCTTTGTTAATATGTGAGTAGTAATAAATGTGCATTGTGAAATTTAAGATCAGAACTTGTTGCCCTTGCTCTTGCTGTGGTAATCAAAATTATTATATTTTCCCAGTATCATCGTACTGATCGTCCAAAATGCAAAGGCGGAACATGATGCAGTTCAGTGACTCACACCAAAGAAAACAATGCTTAATTATCTTTAATAAAAGCTGCATTTTTCAAGAAACTTAAGTCCCAGAACAGCCATGTTGAGGCAATCTGGTATTTATCAGTGAACACAGCCCCTTCGTGGGATGTGTAAGTGCTTGCCACAACATATGGGGAAGAACTGATTGATCCCTGAGTGTCCACAGCAGTGTGTGGGTTTATCTCTGGAGGGTGCTCAGCCCTGGCCCACCCCAGTGCTGTAGGGCCCTTGCTTATTTCCTATCTTCGCCCATGTTTCATTATGTATGTCAGTGAGAGGACAGGAACGAGCTGTTAGAAACCCTTACTCACCCCAAAAAACTGCAACTACTTGAAGACCAAATTTAGGCTAGTTATTTGATAAGCAATTAGATGGCAGAGGTACATTTTAGGAAAAACTGCATATCCAGGACCAGCAGGGCTGTAACGAGCTGAATTCTGCTGGTTGTGTCTGGGATGTGCAAGCACCTGTGTGAAAGGCTGACTGCTACTGTAGCCAGTTCTACGGCTGCTCAGACCTCTCCGGGAACCCGCTGCTCAGTCACACCAGTGATTTTTTGGTAGCAGCAATACTTTACCTCTTTCTCCTACAGATGAAGCTGATTGTGTCCTCCTCACCAGACACAGCCAGCCCCTCTTGCTCCTGGAGCTGCCTTTTGCCCCTGGGGGCTGGGGTGAGAGCGGACAGCGTGGGGCAAGGGAGGGACGAGCAAAACCACAGCATTGCTTCCCAAACTGCTGAAATCATTCTCCTTGCTTTGGCACTGATTCCTAAGCTTCTCTCTTTGCTTCCATGGGATTTCAGTATGTGTTTAAAGTTAAGCACATGTTTAATTCCTCTCTTGGATTAGGAACTGCTGAAAACAGATAAAGTGTCCTGTATAAGAGTATGCAAGCCAAAAGGATGGTTGGCACGGCAACAGCTGAAAAGTTTCCCCTGTGCAAGAAGCTAGAGCACCCCGAGCAGAGAGAGGAATGCTTGTTCCCCCTTGCCTGGCTATCTGATGACTGCTGGGAAGCCCAGCCAGCATCTGGATCCTCCCAGCCACTCAAAGATGGTCAGCCCTTACTCAGAGCTGGGTGAATGGGTAGAGACATTTTTTGGTCACTTTGCTCATCACTGTGTTGTATTTATGAAATCTCAGGTGGAATAAGCTTAGCCTTCACTCAGGAATTTTTTGTGTGCATGTTCCTGCCTCTTAAGTTTAAATGCATGTGTTTGATCACGGCTTTGTCTCCAGCCACAGACATATCCAGTGCAGCCCGCACAGGTTCTCAAGAAGATCCCTGTAAACTGACACGTTTGCATGATTTTGAACACGTTGTAATGGGTACTTTGGTCTTTGCCCAACAACATGCATAGAATCCTGGAATATCCTGAGCTGAAAGGGACACATGAGAACCCTTGAGTCCAACTCCTGACTCCGCACAGAGCAACTGGAAAGTTAAACCACATATCTGAGAGCTTTGTCCAAAGGGCTCTTAAGCACTGGCAGGCTTGGGGCTAATTAATGAAGCTGTTATTTTTTGTTACTGTAAGTAGCAAGTATGCAGTGTTCCATGTTGGTACACAGGCAACTATATTTTAGGTAAGGTTCCAGCACTCAGGAGTGTGTAGCCGAATTCCTGGTTTGTAGAACGTTTAGAAATAATTAGTAATGATGAAGATGACTCTTTTGTTCAGCTGTTAACTTTCAACACTGAAGAGCAAATAGGGCCTTGACAGTCAAAAATGCTGAATAAGTTGAATTTCACAGGAGATGCCATGATGAACAATGCTACTGTGACCTTTCTGTTTATTGGGCTGGGTTTGTAATGCCACAATGTTTTGAAAAAATCATTTCCATATGAGCATTGGTGTGAGATTTTCCTTCCTGAACATACCTTCCTCAGCTTGTCACGGTTTTCACTGCCATGGAGTTGTGAGCAGGAGCCTATCTGTTTTCAATTGGTTGCCAGAACACTCACATGCTTAGACTGTTCAGTTAAAGCTGATTTATATCCTGGATATGAAGTTGCAGTTACAAACTTTTATTGAATAATCATCATTTGTAAAGAAAAAGCTGAGACATGCTGCAGGGAGATGAAATACCTCTGAACCCAGGGGCTTTCATTCGAGTGGTGAAGTAAAGAGCCATCTGCTATCGTCCCAAGGGTTGAGAAGGGTCTGGAATGCTCCATCATCAGTCTGCTAGGAGATCTCAATTTGATACTGAGTGTTATGGTGTACGTGGTGACGGATGTTAGAAGGAAAATCCCGAATAAGGTCAAACCTCCCTTTGCTTTTCTTGCCACAGTCCTGCTTCAGAGGGAGCCCTGCTCACTAACCATGACACCATGCTGGGCATGAGGCCAGTCTATGCTGAACCATGTGTGGTTACAGCTAGAAGGTGACTTTAAACACCCCATGCCTCTGCTATTCTGTTGGTTCTTGCTGGATGGCACATGCCTTTGGGTGCGGATTGGGTGTGGAGAGCGCACTTGTCTGCAAAGAAGCCAGAGACTCTGGACATGACAATTCAGTCTCCTGCTGTGGCATGACATCTGTGTGCCCTTGGGTAAATTGCACTTGGTATCCTTCCATTCATTTTCTGCAAAATGGTGCACAGCCGCGTTTCTTAAGGGTTTTACAAAGAAAAACATACAAGAGATGGGGAATTGTGCAGCTTCTGCCTGAGCCTTGCAACCACACCAGTCGTCCCTGGGTTCCTTGAGTGTTTTGCTTCTGCCAGTCGTGGTGGGAGTCCATGGTCCCCCAGTGCAGAGGAAAGGTTTAGGTTAACAACTGTGTATTCCTTATACTCACATTCACCTGTCAGCTTTGCTCAGTCTCCCAGCATGATTAAGTCATCCAGGAATGAGTTGAAAGGGTTGGATTTGTAATTAAAACAGGAACACATGGCTTAGTTTCCTTTTACCTGTTGCAGAATGTGGAGTGCAGGGCACGTAAGACATGAGCTGGATGTAAACTTGCAAGAGGAACTGAGTAATCATCTTGGCGATACTGCCCGGGGCTCACTGGCTGCTTTTGATGCAGCTATAGGGTTACCAGAGGATTGCTCACATCCCTGTGACTGTTGGAATCCTGGGATTTTGATGACATTTCCTTTCACTGTCTATATCTCTTCCATTCATTTGAAAGAGGGCATAAGTTTTTAATTAGGTTAAAGGAGTCCTAGTCATGTTTTTTCCTCAGATTCTTTCTCAAGGAATCAAACCTGGAAAGAACAGAGTCTTGACAGAATTTTGGCTCTGCTCTTTGGCTGGTATTGAGTCAAAATGTGGTGTGAAAAGTGTAAGCTTACACTGTTTCCATCTGTAGTGAGTAATAATGGATTGCAGTGTTTGGTTTGAGTATCAGCTGCCTTTGCAGCTCACACCCTGCATTTGTGTGTCTGTCTGGGGGTTTCTCTAGGGTTGGTTCTGCATACAGATGCACAGGTCTGTGCCCAGGGGCTCCCAGCTGGCACCCACAGGGCTCCATCACACCGCTGGCACCAGGCACCCACAGCACAGGCTGAGCCACCCTCAAACAAGACTGTAATTTGGGCAGGCTTTGTAAGAGCTCAGCCTGCCTCAAAGACCCCCTTGACAAGTTTCAGGGGCTGATGCTTGCAGAGCAGCTGCCTGAGGCTCTCCTCTGGATGCACCTTCACAGACCGTCAGGCAGTGCAAGAGAAATGTGTGAGGCAAAGGTGTTTGGTACTGTGCTTTACCTGCTGCTTTGGGCATATTACAGTCACTCTCTGAGGCTAAAGCTCCTGTTAAAAGTGCAACTGTCATTTGCTTGTTGAAAGACTGGCAAAATGGGGCATATATTTAAGTCACACGGAGAATCTACTGGAAAGCAAAAGACAGAGATCAATTCTCTCAAGTCAGGGGCCTCAACTACAATTACAAACCTGTTTTACTCTCATTTACTTGCACTGTCATCAGGAGCTTATTTTGTTAAATCCCTGGAGGTCTCAGTGCTCCCTAAGGCAGGAATGAGACAGTGCAATGGCTCATTGCCTGCCACGCTTGCCATGACAAACCTGCTCATGTTAGTATGTATGTTTATATAGCCAGGAAACTCTTCTTGCAGTTTACTTTTGCTTGCTCCAATTGCACATTCTCCATCAAATTACTGAATCTTGGTATCCCACTGGAAACCACCATATCTCCTCAATTTGCTCAAAGACTGACCTAAGCAGGAGTGTTTTGATGTTGACGCCAGGCTCTGACTCATGGAAGCGTATCTCGCTCCGTGTTTCGGACTGTGACCCGGTAACTTGGGCAGGTGTGTCGTGTTTGTGTGTTGATTGCTTGTGGCACATGTATTCAAGCTCCTAATGCAGCAGAAGAATTCAGAACCGTCCTTGTTACTGTCAGACAAAAGATCACTAAGGTTTGGAAAAGAAAGAAATATTTGTGAAATTTCATCCTTTGGTTTTGCCCTTAATCCTTTTTCTGACCTAGGTCCAGGGTTGGTACCAGCTGGTGCCCTCATCAGCTGTGCTGCAGTGGTGGCTCTCTGGCCGTGCTGCAGCTGGAGAAGGATGTGAAGCTCCCTGGGACACCCTGGGCTCTCCCTGGGTGACACCATTGTCACCTTATCTGGGGCTGACACTGAGGTAGCAGGAAAGGGACAGAACAGCTTGTGCTCTGAAACAGAGAGAACTGAAATTATTTGGCTGAGCGCTTTTCACCCAGCTCTAATTTTAATATTTTAAACTTGTAATAAATGCAAACTGATGAACAATCTTCTGGAGTGCCTCATCCATAGCTGTGAAGAAGACCCACATCTTTTCCACAGAGAGGTAGTGTTGTTGTGCCTGTCACTTTAGATTTGAATTCTGGTCTTTTAAAATGTATTTTTCCATTTGATTTGTGTGCTACTTTAATTTTCTGTTCTCTGCATACATAATGGTAATGATGCTTCCAAACAATTAGTATAATAATAGTATGAAGAGCTGATGGGTACTATCAGTTGTAGGAAGAATCTGAGGCATGTCTGATATGAAATTCACTGAAAATAACATGACTTCATGTGATAAGCAAATAAAAAAAGGGGACTTGGGATTCAGCTATATAAGTAGGAACCTGTGTTCAATTTCTTGTAATTTTTAATTTTCATACGTCTCATTTTACATTTGCCTTGTCAAAAATTATTTCATAACTTTATTTTCACCCTTGCTACTTCTTTTTTGCTATTTAACTCTGCAGGAGATCAGTTTTTCACTTGGGTGTTCCTCCAGGCCCCAGACTATGCTGCCAGTGGAGGGAAGGGTCGCAGGAGGGGTTTGAGGCTGCCTGGGGACTGCTCAGGGTCTATTTTTAATTCACTTCAAGCTTCAAGGGCAGTGGAGTTTTTTTGTTTTATCATTGTTTTCTCCCCACCAGGGCTGAGCATCGGTTCTCCGTGGCAGTTGTCCTGCCCATCCCCATGTCTTGCGCTGCTGCTCCAAGCACAGGAGAAATGATGAGGTGTTGGGAGCGATGCTTCCAGCCCCGGGGAGCTCTCAGCCTCTACCTCTCCCTTCTTGTTTTTTTAATGTGGAATAGTTACTCTTCCCAGAGTCACAGCACTATGCTGCTGCCAGGGCCACTGATTTCTTTGACATAATTTCTACCCAAGGTTAATAATATTGCACCATTTTTTTGTTGAAAACTACTAAGAGCATTCTCAGAGTGCACTAGGACTTGAATATCTGAATTACAGTGTCAACAGCCTTGGCTGTTTCACTTCTGTGGTGTGAGCTGCCATTATCAGAACCCAAATTACTCCCTCTGCCTCTGCTTCTGCTCAGATCTCTCTTGTGCTGCCTTCCTTGAAAACCGATTTGTTTGTCTTTTCCATGTTTTCTAAGAGGATGTTTCTGAAGCTACTGTGGACAAAACCATGGACAAAATTGAGGGATGCTCACACAACTGCTTTAGTTATTAATTGAAGTCCAACAAATCAACTGCAGATAGTGAAGACAGAGGATTACAGTCATCAAGCTGGTTTTCCTTCTTTCCAACCATTAATTTCTGTCAGTATTAAGAATTTGTGTCTTGGCACTGAGACCCCTTTACTATGCAGTGGTAGAGCTGCCTGGCATGTTTTGGGCATAGCCAGGGTGTTTGCTCTTCTTTAGCTCAGATTTGGAGACAGGTTTCATATCTCCATATGCCACTTTGATTGATTTAGCTTTACTGTTTGCCTCTTGATTTTTGAAAAAGTTTTCACCTTATCACTTTCTGACCACAGAAAACACATGTTAGAAATTGTGCATGACTGAAAGGTCAAGCTCAGTCCAAAGATTTCTTCTTGGAAAGGGGCTGGGGAAGCAGGATTTACCATGTACCCTGATCAGCCAGCCTGGGTGCTCATCAGTCAGTGGTAGATGATAACTCCAGAGTCAGGGGGCTGAAACCTTCTGCTTCTTTCCCAGAATAGTTGAATTCAGTGGCAATGAAAAACTGGATAGTGTGGGACTCCTAGGATCTCTCAATGCCTGTACTACATAAGCCCCTAATTAGACTGAAATGGAGGGAGGGATGAGGGAAGATACGCAGGGAATCAGGCTACCATGAGTCTGCTATTGACAGACTTACTTGAAAGACCCGTGCTGTTTGGCTTCAGGGAATTATAACTTCAGCTGAGAGCTTTAGAGAGATTTATAAGAACATATACAGCACTTCAGGCTCTTTGAAATTTCTATCCTGAATTTTTTATTGGTTCCAGTTCTAAAATAGTGCAAACCATTTCTGTAACCTTCTGAACACTCTTGATATGGAGTAGTTATACATCCTATCCCTAAACAACTGTGAATGAATACTGTTTTCTATTTGATTTTGCAGAGGCTGGAGAACTCCACAATGATAACCCTTGCAGACCCTTGAAAATTAGCAAAAGTGGGCAAAGATTGGTGTCTGCTTGTGTTTTAACTTCCTGTGGACCAGTCAGTTTGTTGGGATCAGTAACTGCTGTTCATCTGATATCCTGAACTGTCTGTTGAGTCACTTTTCCTCTCTGATTTTGAGTTGCTAGTTCTTTTATTAAGCTCAAGTAAACTCCAAATGGCATCGCATGCCACTACTTGTCACGTTAGAAGTTTGTTTTACCCCACGCAGAAATGTGTTGCAATAGATTGATTGCCAAAGAGCTCATTGCTTTCAGCTATTCTCTGTCTTGACACTTTGCTGGGTATTTGGAGACCTGTTTTCCAACTGAGATTGAGGATGCTACCAGAAGAGTTGGGGTATTTGAAGTGGAGTGCCAACAGTCTCACGCTTTGCCAGGTCTGGGCAGTGCCAAAGTCAAACTTTCACATAAATGGGAAATGTGCTTGGTTTCACATTTTATTTATTAGCTGTTTTCAGATACTATTTATTGAAATTAGAAGTGACCAATACATTGAATGGTACAAAACAGGGGACTAAACTCTATTCTTGTTTAAGACTGGTTGAAAACAGCTCAAGGACAAACCAAGAGAGGACCACTACCCTGACTGTCTGGTGGGCTGAAGGTGATGCTCTGGTTCATGTTGCAGGCAGGACTTTAAATCCTACAACTTCACTCAACTTGTTTAAACCATGGAAAACTGATAAAAATCAGATAACAAATATATAATACTTTCCATAGAGAGGTTTTGGGGTGACACTTTTTTTGCCCTCCTCTGGGCTGGATTGATGCAAACGGAATCCTCTCTGGTGGGCACCTTTCTGGGCATCTCCTTTGGGAGCAGACAGCTGTCGAGGGATCTGTTCTTAGTGTCCTGCACTGCTCCCTTATGCTGCCTCATGCAGAATGTAAAAGTTTTCTTGCAGCCAGACCCATGAAGCAAAGATGTGAGGTTTTCCCTGAAGTCAGAGTTCAGAGGACCTGCCTTGTCCTCACCTGGGGCTGTGTCCAGTGCAGCGTGCCAGCAGTGTGTTGTGTGCTATGAAGGTTTGTTCTCTGTGCCAGACTGCTGATTGTCTCTGTGATGTGGGTCATCCCAGCAGAAGCAGACCCCAAATGACCAACAGCTCATTGCATTGTGTCAGGACTAAAGTTTGGACAGGAAACAGGATTGTTTTTTGCTTCAGCAGACAAAGTGAACCCCTTGTGAAAAGAATTTGAAATTTCAAATGGAAATTGTGGAAGGAGGGAAAAATGCACAAATAATGCCAAGAAACAGACTCACTTCTCTCGTACAAAATATGAAGAAGACTTTCCAGCTGGTGGTGGGGGACCCAAGAGCAATGTGGTGATCAAAAGTGAATAAACTGAGTTGTCTTTTTATTCCTGTTAGTGTAAGTAATTTTCAAGCGAGTCAATAATATACAATATGTTGTGAAATCCCTTTTGGGCGACAAGAGCAAGAACAAAAAGCAGATTCTGTGTTTGTCAGACACATACATCCGTGTTTCACTGGTGAAAACGAACAGAGCAGACAATGCATTTGAGTGGGGCTGCAGTTGTATACAATGAGCTCATCTGGGTCCAGGTGCAGCCATAAAGGAAACATTTGATACTGTGAAGTTCCTTAAACTTCAAATGCTGGTATTTGTAGAAAGTGAGTTATTTAATGTAAGTGTAAATACCAGGCAAGAAAGGGAGCTGCTTTTCATAGCTTGGGAAGTAATGTGCTTTCTCAATATAAATACAATTAACCATTTCATACCTTTACACACCAGAAAAGGGTTTTGACGATGTAGAAACTGTGACATTAGCCCTCTATACTGTTGATGCTTGAAACTGTGACAGCCTTGCCTATAGTTTTGCCAAAAACTAGACTTGAGCTGTCTTCTGCCTGCAAAACAGCCCTCACACCTCCTGCCCCAATTCGGGAGCTGTTCCCAGCTGCTTTTTGCAGAACTCCTCTTGGTGATTTTCCTGCCTTCACACCCCTGGGCTCTTTCCTAGAACCAGCCTAGAAGGGTGTCCAGCCCATGGCATGTCAGAGGGAAACTGTGGCTGCCATCCTGCCCAGGACGGAGGGGCCCTGGCCCGGACCCAGGGGGCTGTGCCTGGGGAGGATTGGCCACTGCAGGGGCTGGGAGCAGCAGATTCCCACCAGCTGCTGGGTCTCTGTGTGCACCCAGTGTAGAAAAAGCTGATGGTTTGTGTTCATGGATGTGTTGAGAAATGGACTTGGGTAAGGAAATTGTTTTAGGCTAAGCAAAACATTACTATTAGTAAGGAAGACAGGCCACCTACTGCATTCCAAATTATTTCTCTTTTCTGCATTGGAAAGCAGGAATTTGTATTTTTTTCACTCTTTGCCACCTTTTTAAAAGGATTTTTAAGCAGTCTTTCAAGTTGGTAAAGAAAAAAGACAGTAAATGGTCTCCTTTGTAATGTTGTTAAGTGTGGGGGCATCAATGTAGTTTAACACATTTGGGAGGGAATGAAATAAGAGTTGGTTAGCAAGACTTTAGATAAAGCTCTGCTGTCTGCAGATGTTTATCCTCCTAAATGCAGATACAAAATCTCTTCAGATTCTGAAGGCTGTTTTACACTTGTTTCTCCGTTTCTAGTACTAGAGAAAAGTCCTCACAAATATTGTCTAAAATTCTTACGCTTTGGCCTTCACTGGCATATTTAGATCCTGAAATGTATTGATCATGCCTTTGTGCAGGACTAGAAATAAATTACCCTGGGTCAAGTTCTGTTTATACAGTGGTCTGCTCTTGCAGAATCACCTCCTTGACTTAATAACTTCCTTTTGGATGACATTTCTGCCAGAAAGAAGACAAATTGGCTAAGGTCAGCATGCGGATCAGCTCAGCGTGTAGGAGGAAATTGCAGCGGATGGGCTGAATTGCGATGGGTCCGGCTGACAGCGCTGGGCAGCGGGACTCCGCCTGTGCCCGCTCCGAGGGGCACGGCCCCCGCAGCCCAGGGGCCCTCCAGCAGGGTCCTGCTGCAGTGTGGCCAATTCCAGCCGTTCTGGAGTCTAAGGAATTCAGCTGGAGCAGTGACTGTGAGTTAGACCAGCACAGTAACCCTTCTGGCTGTACGCGGACGCGTGCAGCGGTCCCTCAGACTCCTTGCGTTAAACGCAGCGTTACCCGGCTGCACCCGAGCTGCTCGGGGGTCCCTGCAGATGTCACACACTGAGATTTTCCTGCATGTTCCTCCCACTCATTCCTGCAACCTTCTTTTAAATTGTTGTCTTCCAAGTAGCTGGGAGCTGAAAGCTTGCAGCTGAGCCTGTTCTCATCATTCACAATGGCAGCGGGGAGGATGCTGAATTTGCTTCCTGATGAGTGACATTGAGGCACAGGACTGAAGGATTGGATGCAGATCCCATAATCCTACTCTTGATGAGTACCTTGGTGCTGTTCTGTGTAGATCTGTATGTTATAATAGAACCCGTTATGTTACACAGAACACATGTATTTGTTACATATTTGACATTATTTATTTTATTTACACATGTGAACCCAGAAATATCTGAGTTGGTGAGGAATAGTTCTGCTGAAGTCAGTGGCTTTATATTGTATGGAATTGGTGGTAAGAGAGCAGGGGATGCTGCAGGCACTGGTCAGAGTGGCACCAAAACCTTTGCAGAGCCTTTGCAGAGACACTTGAGGGGTTGAGCCGCCCCTCGGCCCCCTGCCCATCTCACAACACACCCTGTTCCCTGGGGCAGGGGCAGCGTGGGCCCCTCTTGCAGTGATGTTACTGCACCTCAGCCCCCTCCAAAGTGCACCCCCATAGCACATGCACAGAGGGGAAAAGCCTAGAAACAAACTGCATGATGTTTAAAATGGTGGCGTTACATTTTCCCTTTGCAAATTCTTGTATTACTTCTGTGTTCTACAGCAGAAGAAATGTAAAAACCTCCTTTTAATTAAGCTCTTTGTCCTTTGAAGTTATTTTGGATTTTTTTTTTCACAGTGGTGATGTAATTTATGTAAATAATCATCTATCTATGAAAGGAGTGTGTCTGTCAAAAGCTGAAATAAAAAACATCCGTCATTTTGAAGTGATTAACATTCTCCAGATGTTTAAATCATCAGATTTCAGGAGTTTCCCTTTGTTGTGATAATGATATAGTATCCAGAACAAGAATGTTTACTTTTTTGTAGGGGTCAAACATAGATTTTTCACAATCCTATTAAAGCAAGCAGTTTATTGCAATTGTATGTGCAGATGAAAGCATGTGCAGTTATTATTATTTCCCTTAATTGTAAACTGCTGCTGGTAATTTTACTGTAAAGCTGAAACAAAAGGAACATACTTGAAAGGACCACCACTGCCCACTTATGTAATCAATTTATAGATGTCAAGTTTGTACCGAGATGGTTATCCCTCTCCCTCGAAGCACCGGTGACAGGCTACCACCCTGCAGCACAGCCTCTGCTTTGGGGGCTGCCGGGGCGCGCGGGGGATGTAGCTGATAATGTTAAGTGACAGCTCTGAACCGCTGCACTCTGAACGTGCTCGGCTTCAGGCTGCAGGGAGGAAGTGAGACGCACATTCCTTCCTGGTGCTGGACCTCGTGGCTGACCAAGAGAATTTTGCGTGTCCTCGGCCAGCCAGCCCACTGTGGTGACTGGAACCACTGTGCCTTGATGTCAGGAAAAGGAGGGGTATGATCTCAGAAAAGGGGTACGTGTGAAAAATGGACTATTTCCTTTTGCTCCCATAGTCTTTGCAGAGCAACACCCTTCAATTCATAAAACTGGCCAACACACAAGACGTGTGTGGATCTGACAAGTCACCCCACTGGCAAAATCCTCAGAGATGACAAAATACAACTGGAAAGATCTCTGAGTGGGCTGATGGGTAACAGCAACTGGCCAACCTTTTCCAGTGTTTGTTTTTAACAGAACCTCTCCTGAAATATAAATTTAGAAAAAAAAATCCCTGGAAAAATTCTAGATAGTTGTTCCAGACAAATAACCACAGCATCTACCCCAAGATTTCAAGTGGGCTGAAATGTTAACTAAGGATTGTTCAAACTATAACATTTTGTCCGTTGATGGAAGGTTCTTGTCAGATGAGCAGATAGACCCTGCAGGAACTGCAAAGGCAGGGGCAAGCTGGCCCTGTGACCATTGCTGCTCTCTGCCTCCAGTTTCCCCTCAGGGATGGTTCTGGCACCCATCCCCTCTCTGGCTCCAAATGGGCTGTTCTTAGAAAGAGACACAGCCTGTTGGAGCAATTTCTTGTGTGTCCCACCCAGAACACATTCCTCTGAAGCTGCACTTGGATGGGGCAGCGAGGGGAAATTCCAGCCATGTGCCAGGCTCCAGCGCATGCTGGGAGGAATGTGCCTCTTCCCAAACATTGTCTGGTCCCCTTGCTGGCCTTTCCACCGAGGGAAAAAGGGCAGATAAGTGAAAACTGTGTTTTGTGGAAGATAGAAATTTCACTCTGTTTCTCTCCGGGGACCCTTATGATACCACACATGATTAAGTCTCTAAAATGTTTGTCTGTTTTCTTTTATCTGGCTCTTCCGATCTGATTTTTCCTCAGGCCAAGCCTAAGCCATTCTGAAGCAGGTTTTCTGTGGCAAGCAACATTCATGGGGTCATATATGGACTTGCTTAGGACAGCCAACACAATTCCTTAAGATCTTTAAGATTTATTTACAAATAAACCAGCTAATTCCACCAGAGACTTGCTGAAACTGAGCCAGACCAACTGAGGAGCTAAGTTGCAAGGAGAGAGAGAAAATACACGTGTGGGCAAAGCTCTGAATACTGACCCCAGAGCGGCTGAGGAGATGAAAGGGCATGAGATATAAGCTGGGAAGGTAGGGGGATGGTGCAGGTGAAAGGGTTGTTGCTGGCTACATTTCAGTGTTTGGATTGCTCGTGTGACTTTTGTCACACCAAATTTGCTTTACTTTTCCTTAGCTCAGACAGGAGAGACGGACAAGAGACACATTCTTCCTCATTTTGTATCTTTTTCTCTTCTCCAGTTCTATCAGCCTGACTGTAAAGGCTGCATCAGCACCATTGACAGAGCTGGTAGTGCACGGTCCGAGGTCATTGCCAGTTTCCTGAGCTCTCACCCGTGGAGGTGATGAGCTGCGCGGGGTCTGGCTCTGCCTTCCCAGAGGTCCTGAGGGGCCCAATTGCTCTGCCAGCTTTGCAGGCACAAACACCTCACAGTAAGTGCGGGCACGAGGATGGGGTCAAACTCCTCACTCCATCCTCCCTAGAAACTGGTGCACCTCAGAACAGATGTAATTAATTATGCAAATGCTCCTGTTACAATTCAGGTGAGCTGCTTGGATGGGCAAGTGCAATGTGGCACATTTGTCTAAGTGGAAGGAAAGTGGGTGGATGGGTTTGGCTCTCAGCAGTGTGATCAATGGGAATAAAATGCTTCTCAGATGGAGAATGATGTTAGTAACAGCCAGCATAAATGACGAATTAAAGCCAAAGGCTCTCTTCTGTCTTTGCCCCGCCTCGGCATTGCACAACAGCCCTGTGCAGTTGCTTTGGACTCTTTATGCTTATTAAAAATGTAAATACAGTGCAGCAAATTTTCTGAGTCTGTGTTCTGGGTTTATGGCTGGTTTCTTAATTGCTTGTGATGTCCGAGCGAAAATGTGCCTTTTGTCATCACTGGGAGGTCCCACACCCTTTTCCAGAGCTGGTTCTCCTGTTTGTGCCTGAACTCTGGTCTCACTGCTCTGCCCCCTGTCCTGGCACTACCTGCAGAGAACAGCAAATGTAGTTGCTCTGAATATACCACAAATACAGGTTTAATAAAACAAATAATGTCTGTCATTGCATTTTGGCTTTGCTCTGCATTCCCCCCTGAGCCTGCCTAAAGTAGAGTTTCCTGGTTAATGCTGAAATAGATTCTTACCTTTTTTTCCCTTTTCTAAAGTAATTTCTCTTTGAGAGTCTTCCATTACCTCATTCACACCAGCTTGCTAATTGGCCTGGGAGATGAGCTGGTGGTGTGGCTGATGCACTAGACCCTCCAAACTGACACTTTGAGAAGCATGTCTGAGAAACAGGTGAGTTACAGACCTGCACTAAATATCTGTTCTGCTGCATTTGCAGTTTCCAGCACCAGGAAATATTAGTTCTGTTATTTTCCCACTGCCTGTTTTTGCACACAGTCACCAGCACTAGCCTTCTAAGGCAGCATCACATCACATCACATCATCACATCACATCATCACATCACATCACATATCACATCACATATCACATCACATATCACATCACATATCACATCACATGGCATTTTAACACCGATTTACATGGCATTACATGGCACAACCTGGCCCCTGCACTCCCAGGGCCTATCCTGCCACTGCAGTTGGAGATTTGGTGCATTTCCACTCACCACAATTGTAGGGATGTGCCAGTGGCCCATGGAAGTGTGTTTTGCTGGGTTAGCTGGCATAGAGCTCCTGCCTGCAAATGGACTATGAGCCAAAATTCAGCTATTTCAGAGCAGCAGCAATTAAAGGAATGAGGTCGTTGCCTCGGCCTCCTGCAGATGTGCTGATGTGCTCCTGAGCCCGAAGTGCTGGCAGGTTCTGTGGTTGGACTGGAGCGGGGTGGCCCTGGTGTGGCTCTGCTGCCTTTTCTTTACTGGCTTCACTGGCTGCCACCAGGTATGGGCTGGGGGCCAGGGGGAGCCCCGGGGCCTGCCAGGCACCAGCCCCCTCAGCTGTGCTTCACACATCTAGAGATAGCTTGCGAGGAGCTCTAAAATACAATATGCTAGCAAAACAGATAATTTCTGGAAATGAATGGTATAAATACAAATCCTTGGCTAAAATCTGAGTTTCAGGCAAACTAAACTCGACTCCAGCACCCAAACACTCATCAGTGCTTCTGGCTTACTTCAGTCCTTGAGCAAATTACTTCAACCTTATTTCTCATGTAACTGCAGATCCGATATGTACATGGAGTCAGATGACAGCCAGCCAGCTTCAGCTGCCTTCTTTCAACTTCATACTTGGAACTAAAGTTCACACAATATTTTCACAGACATCAAATCCCCCCCCAACAAAAAAAAAAAAAAAAAAAAAAAAAAAAAAAAAAAAAAAAAAAAAAAAACNAAAAAAAGAAAAAAGAAAAAGAAAAAATAAAAAAAGCATGAGGAAGGCATTGGGAGGATAAAAGACAAACACAAAATGCAGTTCACTTAAAAATATCTCTGCTTGATGGAGGCTAAAAGGTGGCAGCTGTGCCAAAGTAGTGGACCCTAAATCGCTGAGCAGAAAAGAGCAGGGAAGGCTCTGATTGCTCCCAGTACTGTGGTGAATGTGTGCTCTCAGCCACAAATCAAGCAAGCTTAAAAAAAAAAAAAAACAACCCAGAAAAAAAAAGACTCAATCAAGGCAATAATGGCCTCCACTTCACAATCAGACAAGTGCTTCTACTTCAGAAATCCTACCATTTATGGCTGATTGCTAACCCTGGCCTCATTTCTAATCTAAAGGGTGAGTAATAATTTGGAAAAGGAATTATAACAACTTCCCAACCATTTGGTAAATCGTCATTACTTTAAAGGGGTGTTGGGGAGCTGTTGCTGTTTGTCAGATATTTTTTTCCTGCAACTGCTCTCCTACTTCCACCACCCCTTTTCTCCATGATCTCATACTGGAAGGGAAGTGATGTACAGTGGAAATATATAAGAAAGAAAAGTCCAGAGGGATCCTCTGACCGTGGCACTCTGCCATGTAGAAGTTCACATGAAGCACAGAGAGATGAAATGGCTCTTCCCTTTGCTACTGTACAGTGCCCAGAGGTTCATGCAGGGATCAGCAGCTGCACTGAGCAGAGACGTTGTGCCCAGCCTAGGGGCTCCTTCATGAGTTCCCTGGAGTGGGAAACCTCCTGCATTAGGAACTGCTCAAAGGAAAGGATGAGGATCACCCATGCAGGCGGATGTTGGGGGGCTGGTGCAGCCAGAGCCTGCTGCCCACCTGGCACCTCAATGGAGCCACCCTGGCCCTTGGCCTCCTCTGGTTGGGGGCCACCAGGCTGGATGGAGCTGGTGCTCTGCTGTCCCAGTCCTGCCTGGACTGTCTGGAGTAGGCAGAGAGATATTAACCATTTAAGCCATAGGTTATCCTGATGGGAAGTACCAGGTCTGGAACCCTGGTACCTGAGCTGCATTTATTGCATTTGTTTTCCTGGTTCAAGCAGGGAGAACCGCATCTGTAAATATTTCCGTATTTTTGTGAATATTTTTTCCAACAAGTCTTCTGCAAATCTGTTGTGGTTTTCACATACACATCAGAGTTGATCTTAGAGGTTATTCCAACCAAAGCAATTCTACGACTCTAGGGTTTTCCGGGGAGAAAACATCGAAACGGAGGACTTGGACAATTTTCCTTCCAGCCATCACCTGTGAGGGCCACAGCTGCCCTGGACAGAACTAGGGACTTTGTTTGGTGATGCTGTTCTCAATGACAGAGTGTTTAAAAACAGATAAAACTCAATGCAGTAAAAAAGAACCAGGGGGGACCTGTGCAGGGGGAGAACTGTGCACAGCTTCACCTGGGTTATCTATTCTAATCCTGTGGAAATCATGATGGTGTTTTGATAATAGCAGACATTTGTGATCAAAATACTTCTTATTTCAATGCTTCAAGGACAAAATGGGATGCCATTGTCTCCCTGGATGAATGTGAGATGTTTTATGAAAGGTACGATCAGTGTGTTCGGAGAATGACAAAATTTCCTTCCTGTCTTGGGAGGTAACCACAGCACTGTCTGTGCAGCACTGAGTCCCTTACTCCTGGTTTGTGCTGCGAAGGGATCTGTGTCACAGTTATTTATGTCTCTATTTTAAATATGATTTGAAAAGAGACTGATTCAAAAATTTTCAATGACCCAGTGAAATCTGAACTACTTGTAGCAAGAAAAGAAGTATAATGCTTCAATCAAAATAGCAACTTGGAATGTGTTTTATTAAACAGAGTTCATTTAATATTACCCCAGAGTGCTGTGGATGTGAAAACACATTCTTGAATTTGAACTTTCATATCTAGGTAATAGGAATGAAAGGAAAATGGTCATTTTTAATATTGCACAATTTGAATCAAATTCTGATCCCATATAGAACTACCCACAGCATTCCTGCATGTTTTCCAAAACTGGTGTGTCCCTGGGTCCTGCATGTCACTACGAGGTGAATATGTTACAGGAAAAACAAGTAGACACTGCACAGAGCTCTAAGTAAAATCCTGCTAGATTTAACTTTCCCATCACTCTCTGCAGTATTTTCAAGGTGAGTGTTTCCATCGAGAGCAAACAAAACAAGGCTCAGGTTCAGTGCAATTGAAGAAAACTCTGAAATAAGGCATCAAGGGATTCAAAATAACAGGAAGAAGTGGATTATATGCATAAACTCTGGGTGCATGTCACTTGTAAATATTCGTTGATTTTTACTAGCAATGTTATGCAAAAATATTTAAATGAGCAGATTATAAAAGAGCAGTGCTGCCCGTGTAACATGGATGCAGAATCTATTGGGGACGGGCAGCTGGGAAGCAATGGGAACATTTACATCCCCATTAGCAGAGAATTACTGATCATCCCAAGGAAAACAGGTTTTTCCTTGCCAGCTGTTCGGTATTTCGGGAGCTTAAATGGCTCCTGCTATCAGCCCGAGCGTGAGCGGGGAGAGCCACAAGCGCTGATTTCTCCCCGCACGGACACGGGGCGAGCTCCCCGGCCCCGAGCTCCCCGGCGCGGGGAGCGGGACCGGCGGCCGCGGGGGCTCAGCCGCTCCTTCCTTCGGTTCCGCCGCTCGGTGACCACGCCGGGCCCCGACCCCGGCCCCGGTCCCGATCGCCCTCGGTCCTGCCACCGCCAGGCACCCACCGGGCCATGAAGCCAAGGAAGGACCGGCGGACCAGGACAGGCGCGAAGAGCTACGCTCCCTGTGCAGTGCTAAAATACGATAAACCAGAACTTATTAGGTGCTTATTTAGAGAAAGGAAAAATCCTGTTGTGTTACACACGGAGCGAACTGCGGTGCCTGTATGAATTCTCAGCCGCGGTCATTGCGGGTCGCGGCGACACTTCCCACCTTTGCCCGAATCCCCGAGACGGAGCGAGGGTGTCACCTGCGCACCGAGGGGATAAAGCCGGGCATCGGTCTCCGTCCGGCAGCATCGCGCCCGCCGCCCGGCGCGGGCTGGGGCAGAGCGGGGCGGTGCGGGCTGGGGCAGAGCCGGGCGGTGCGGGATGGGATAAAGCCGGGAGGTGCGGGATGGGATAAAGCCGGGCGATGCGGGATGGGGGAGAGCCGGGAGGTGCGGGATGGGATAAAGCCGGGCGATGCGGGATGGGGCAGAGCCGGGCGGTGCGGGATGGGATAAAGCCGGGATGGGGCAGAGCCGGGCAGTTCGGGATGAGGAAGAGCGGGTGTCCTCTGTCAGCCAAGCACCCAACAACCGGGATCTGAGCCGTCAGAATTACTCTGCAAAAATCGCAATTATGATTACTATAAAACCTGATTTGGAGAAAAATATTTCTTTTCTCGGGATCCTGCAGAAAATGAAAACAAGCTTTTTCTCTCCAGTATAAAATTGACCAAAATAGCGTTATCTGCTCAGGTACCATAAATAAACTGCATTCAGAAAGCAGAATAAAATCTTTCATGTAATCTCTATATGGAATTTGGGTGTCATTCTCTGATTTAAAAAAAAAAAGAGAGCTGAGAATTCTCTGACCTTGATCCCAGGTAGCTGCCTGCTGTCACACCACTGCCAGCACTGCACATTTGACAGCAATTCTTACAGGCTTTATTTTCTCTTGGTGTGAAGAAATGAAGTGAGCAGCTCAGGAAATTTAGGCATTTATATAATTTTTTAAAGACTCAAATTACTTTTCAAAGGTTCTCTCACAAAACACCCAGCATGTTCCACTGGGGTAGTTTCAACTATGGGTAGATCAGAAGCAAAACATTTCCTGTAATACCCCACTATGTAAATCTAATTGACAAGATATTGCAAAGGAATTGTGTATTTTCAGAAACCAAAAGTATTGAAGAGCTGCTAAGCCTCCAGTGCATGATACATTTAATATGATAAATTCAAAAAACTTGAGGCTGATTAAATTCGTTAAATTGAGACTTGGTTAAATTCAAGTGATGCCCTGGCAGGAGTGGAGGCTGAGAGCTGCAAAACTGCCCTGGTCTGGAGAGGTTTAACCTCATGTGAAAACAGATTTCACTGCACTCCACAGCTGTTACCGCCCTGCTCCCGTAAAGCAGTTTAAGTACCTGAATTTCAGAGGAAGAAGCTATTTCAAGCAAATACTTGTGCTCCTGCCATCTGTGATTTGCATATACAGAATTATCCCAGTGAATCGGTCAAGTGACTTTGTGCCCAAGTGCGTGGATGTGCTGGGGAGCACAACTGGCTCGGAACCTGCGGCACAACCAGCTGGGAATGCTGCAGCGCTGATTTGAGTAGTTTCCTGGTGTGGATGTGAAATGCTATGGGGTGAGGAATGACAATCAGTTCCTGGAGTGAATGAACCCATCTGCCTCCCCTGAAACAACTGAGTATACAGGGAGTGAAATTTTAATTCTAAAAAATTTAACACAGTGAGAGCAAGCACAAAAATACCTTTTAGGTTAATTAAGTGGCTAAGCACATTTACAAATGGTAAAGATTTGACAGTTTTAGGAGTCTTGTTGCTTATTGGCGAATTTCCCTTCAGCCATAACCCCCAGAAACCCCTTTCCAGGGGTGCTGCCTCCAGCTCCCCGTGGATGCTCTGCCCAGTGGCTGCCTGTGCTCTGCACATTTACGGCCCAACAGAATTGCATACAGCAGCTGGAAATAAAACATAGCTTGACAAAATTAACCTCAAAACGAGCTGGTGGAACTTGGGTGAGCCTGGGGCAAGGTGTGGTGATCCCCCAGTGTTAAGGGCAGTGGTGCATGGAGGAAGGCATTGCTGGGGCTCTGCCTCGTCCTGGAACAGCGTTGGAGTGGTGGAACTACCTCAGCATCACCCTCTGCAACCTTGGACGGGGTATAAAAAAACCTCAGAAAAACCTTGCAAAAACTGTTCTACATTTTAAGCACTGAAGTAACATGTTTCCCTGAACTTTCTCTGTTTATTTTTCTTGTAGGGCCTTGTTTAGTTTTTTTTAGTATGAGGTCCCCAACAGTCTTCAGCCATGGGATCTCTTAGGAATAAAGTAACAAGATGCCAACAGTTAGGGTAACATTTTTGTGTTACGATGCCAAAAAGTCTTCCTGAACTTCGTATCATTTTTCAGAGGAATGTGGGATCATATCATACATCAGTTTCTGACAAACTGTATTTCTCAGAATGTAAATACTGTAGTGCTATTACACAGTGTGAGGGTTTGGGCTGTTGCAGTGCCTGGGCACCGCTTGTGGTCGGTGCTGGTGTCGTCACTCCCTTGAGCCACGTCCAACAGACCAGTACCAGACGTTTCAAGAAATGTCACATGCAGATGAGGGTTCAGACTATTCTGAACAAACTTCCTGAAATCCACAAGCAACAACCACCTCCTCTGTGTGCAAGACCTGCCCTCCAGATGGTGAGGAGGAATAGTGGGACTCCCAGCAGGGGGGATAGCAACAGGAGCACAGGAGTATATAATCTCTTAAAAAAGAGCATAGGAATAATTTTTCAGCTCGCCATTTGCTTTCAAATGTCTTAGTCTATATCATGATTTCAGCAAACAGATCAAGACTGCTGTCAGTATCATCCTGGGGTTTTAGCTCTCTGCTGGGATCAGCCCGTTCCTGAGCAGTCCGTCTCTTTCTTCTGTGCACGTACACAGAGCGGCTCTTCTGCGGCCCCTTGGGAAACAAGGTGTCTGCAGGGACAGCAGCTTCCAGAGCCAACTCCAAGCCTTTTTGGAATCTAAACAGAAACAATTCTGTAGTTACTATTTTTATAGATTTGCTCAGGATCTGCAAACTACTCTGAGAAACTAATGCTTTTAGAATGTAATCAAAACATGCAAGGGGAAAAAAGTGGTTACTAATGTTTTAGCTGATACTGAAGAAAAATCAGATGTCATGAACAGAACTGGTGTATTCTTACAAACCTGTCAATCCTCCTTATGTTTTCTTCCATTTTCTGATTGGCTACATGTACCAGAAATTCAATATATTCTTCGGAGACCATCAATCTCCCTTTGTGGCTCAAGGGAACTTCTAAGCAGTGAGTGCTCCGCACAGCCTGAAAACACATACACGATTTACCTGGAATAAAGTTTTTTAGTTTATGAAGGTTATTTAAATAATGTAAGGAGTTCATTATAGCAAAAAACCTGCTTATCCATACGATTAATTAGGTTGCTGTCACCTAAAGCAGCCAGCTCTGTCTTTGCTATAGCACGCCCTGTGACAGCTGTTAAGCACCAGTCAGGTCTCGGCTCATACAAAAATCAAGGTTAATGTAACAATATGACTTTGTTACATCCCTTACAGTAGCAGAGTCCTTACCATTGTAATTTTTCCTCCTCTGCCAATTGTAATACCAGAGTTCCTGAACCCAGAGTCAACAGCCACTGAATGCTGCAGAAAAAATAAAAGCTTAAACAGGTCTTGTACAGTTTCACAGCAAAAAATATTTATGGATGGGTTGCAATGCAACGTACAATCTCGGTTTTGCAAAAAACTTATTCAAAACCATCTACGCAGACTTACACAAAAACAGTTACAGTAAAATACTTTTTAAGATCAAACCCACAAATTGTGGGTGGTTTTCAAAGACCCACGGTGGATCCTGATTGTCCGAATCCATCAGTGCAGCAGGGAGGTAACGTCTCTCTAGGTACTGAACTATTTTATCCCAACGAGCTGGGACTCCACAGACAGTTGTGCCACACGTTTATAGCTACGAGTGCAGCTGCACTCTACACTGAGCTCCCCAGCTCTTCTGCACTAACGACGAAGCAAGCCCAGCACCGCACACACCGCTCTCCGCAGCCGTACTGGAGCAGCAGAAGGCAAAGGCATCATTCAATTCACGGCTGGTAGCAAAGCAACATCTAAAATCCATTCTTTCAGCCAGCGAGAGCAGCCCAGGCCCCTCAGGGTGTTTCACAGGGCAGTCTGCTTCAGCTCGAAGGCTCAATTGCAGGCGAGTCATTTTCCTTTCTAAACACAGTAAAACCCTCACCAAGTTTAAAGCTGTGTTTTTTCATCAGCTTACTTTACTACCCTAATTATTAAACACACAACACACCAGGGACCGTTTCTAAGTGCAACTGCCTACCCAGGAGCCAATACTTTTACTTTTACAGGTAGGAATGTAACAGAACAACAATGCCACATTGTATTTGACATTTTACCAGCATCTGTGCATCCTGCAGCTCCTGACACAGTACATGAAGAACAAATGGTTCAAACTTGAAAACAACATCACCAGTGGCTTTCTCTAGTGCTGTCATCTGGAAAATACACCAAAATATTTATATTACCACTGTAAGTGTGCACTGTTATTGCCAAAAAAACCCCCCAAAAAACCAAAGGGAGCTAGTCTGTGTGTGAAACACACATTAAAAATGGAGCAAATGAGTCCCAAGCAGACAGGTTTGATCAATTGCCCTCGAGTTTTCTTTGCTCATGATACACAGAAACTCTGTGGATTTCCATGATTCAGTTTGCTAAACTGAGTTTGCTAAAAATTTATGGCAAGACAGATATTAAAAACTGTGTTTCATCCTTCCCTGTTTTTCCTTGATACATCCAAACCAATTGACACTGTAAGTCCAGCGAGGGATGATGACTGTTCTGCTGCAATCAGGTGAAATTTGAGGTTTGTTTTTTTCCTTAAACTGTTTTTTAGAATCAAAGGCATTTAGTTGCTGAAGTACATCCCTCAACTTCAGAAAACTTCCTGTGGTTCAGCAGATTAAATCCACAGCCTAACATACTTGGCCACACTTTAATCCTTGTTTAAATACCAATGCATAGCCTACTAGATGAGAATTATAAAGATAAATTCAGAGCTTGAAATCAGAGGCATTAACCTGCAAGACAAGAAAAAGAGAAGTAACTTTATAATTATAAAATTGAAGCGATCCCCTTCAGACCCATCAGTTCTGCCAGAACACTGAGATGGCAGTGGCAGTTTTTCGTGGATCTGTGAGTGTGCAGACAGCTGTCTGACATCCTGCATGCCTTATGAGGACAGTTCATCTGCTTTTTGGTGTTATCTTCATAAAGAGAAACCTTAAGGGCTGGGAATACTTTCTTCCATTCAGAAAGGTCACTTTGAGGCAGTTACACTACTTATTTCATTGTACAACTGTTTTGTCATAAGCACTATTTGCCCCCCTTCTTGTTTGCCTTCACCTGCTTAATTCATAGCACTAAAAAATTTGCTGTGGTAACTTCAGAAATTTCAGCCGATTTCCCATACTCTGTTGTTTTGTCTAGCCCTTCTTACCCTTCTTGTGGAATGAAAACAGACAGTAAAATCTTCAGGAAATAATAAAATTCAAATGCTTTTTTAAGACATGATAACATAAAACTGCCAAAGTAACACTCTGGTCTTTCCTTTACACTGAGGTAAAGGTCTCTCCTTTACCGAGAAGTATTTAGTGGCATTTATGCAGCATTTCCCCTGTCAGGGCTCCTGCTCCCAGCTAGCAGGAGGCTTTCTGTCTGGCTAGGTCTGCCAGACTGTGTGAGACAGACGTAAACCATTCCCAGGGAACCTCAGCTGGTGAGGAACAGGAGTGGCGATGTGGCACAATGCAGAGTTGTACAGGAACACCTGAGCTGACTTATTTAGGGTTTCCCGGGGTCAGAGAACGAGCTGTGCTGACCCAGTGCTGCCCTGCCCAGCATGCCTGGGGCCCTCAGTGTCCCCCAGCTCTGAGCACGAGGACACCGTGTGCTCCCTGGCCCTGCTGGCAGCAGGGACAGGCACAGGGAGCAGCCACTGGGGCTGGCCACGGACACATTTCCTTCTCAGGGGTGTTTCTGTGACCCTTTCCAGACACTGCCCCACCCCTGAACCACCCTGTCCTGCTCTACCCCTCGGCACACGCTGTGGGGCTGAGCTGGGCAGGCACTGTGCCAGAGCACACATGAGCTGTGACTCGCCCTGGGGGATCAGGAAGGGCATTCCGAGGGGCTTGTGTGCTCTGGGACGGCTCAGGAATCCAGCAGATACCCTGAGGCAGCCTTTCATCAAGGACACAAACAGTTAGGAATGTCACTCTGACCGAAATCATCCACGTGTGTTAGCCCTGCTGCGAACCTGTCTCACCCGAGTCCTCAAAAAGCTTATTAACGAAAAAAATATTTCCAGTAACAGGTTTTTAATTGTCTTACTGCAGCTAAATAATTAGTTTCCTGCAAACTCAATCTAACACTGAAAGCACTAAAGGTCTGTGGGGTGGGGATAACACCTCACTCAAGAGATATGCTGGACTGGTGATCAAGTGCAATACATGAGGCTTTTCTCCTATCAGTGGGAGTACAAAGGGATAAAAATCAATTACAAAGCCAACATCCTGTGTTTGCATGGTCGAAGTTATACAGGAAGCTGAAAAGCACAACACACAGCACACAGGATCCTGACTTCCTTTCCCATTTCCTGAATACTGCAAATGCTAGCAAAGCTTTATCGTAACTTACAGCAGTTTAAAAATTTAACTAAGATTTTATTTGCACTTGCAATTCATGCATTAAAAAAAAAAATCCCATCTACCTGTTAAAAGGAACAGGAAAAATCAGAATATTTCCTCTTGTAAGAGTTATCAACACCCTACTGCATCCTCCTTGGTCTGAAATTTTCTGATGGAAATTTCAGTAAGCTTTGCTTTGCTAGAACAAACACTAATGAAAACAAACATTCCGGAGGAGACTTTTGTGCATGTGTGAGAATGTATATGTATGGTAAAGTGAACTATGAATTGAGTGAGAAAATGCGGACCTTGCAACTGCTTCTTTTGTGGGACAAAGCAATATATGCAAAGAGTAGATTATTTTGAAAGCACGCTAAAAATGAAAAACTCCGCACTATAGATGTTTTTAATTTCAGGGCATTTAATGATACTAAATTAACAATGCAGTATCCCTGTTACACCACTTTCAGGTGTCTGTCTGCTAGCACAGCAAGCCAGGCTCAAGACTTTTTTTAACTCAGGAGTTTTAAATATTACTCCAGACAGTAAGAAATTATTTAAGTTTCTGGTATATCAGCTGCATTTATAACTATGCAGAGAATTTGATATTGAGCTTTAAAGCATTCTCTTCAAAACGGGTCTGAACAATTTATTAAGCAACACATCTAAAGAAAAGTTAATTTTGAGAGTAGAGTATCAATTCATCTCAGTAGCACAAATAAAAACCCTTTCACACGATGTGTTTTCCATGACACCAGGAACGTTTCAATGAACAAATATAAAAGCTGTATCACACTGTGCCCTCACCACATCGCCTTTGACACACGGGTCATGCGTTACCAGGAGCCACGTGCAGTTCTTCTTCTGGATCCCCGCGCCGTCCGTGTCCTAGTGATGGACAGAAACCATTAAAACGGCTCCGCAGGTCGCTGAGGTTTGATCTGGCGCTGCTACAAAACCGGTCCTTGAAAATAAAGAGCGTCACCTTGAACCAAGAACCCATTCACACCGCGACTGATCTGCGCGCGTCCGTGCGCTCGGTCCGGCCGAGCTCCGGCAGCAGCGGACTGGTGTCCCGGCAAATGACCGAGGGACTGGGCTATGGCCAAGGAAGCACCGGGAACAGCGGGAGCTCCAGGGCCTCAGCCCCGTGCCGGCAAAATCCGCGGGGGCGGCGGGACCCCCATCCCGGCACCCCGGTAACCATCCGCCAGGATCACCCACCCGGGGTCCCGGACCCACCGCCAGGACGCCCCTCCCGGGGTCCCGGACCCACCGCCAGGACGCCCCTCCCGGGGTCCCGGACCCACCGCCAGGATCACCCTCCCGGGGTCCCGGACCCACCGCCAGGATCACCCTCCCGGGGTCCCGGACCCANGCGCCTCACGGGGCGCGTCCGAGCCAGGCCCGCCGGGCCGGGGCCGGGCCGGGTCGGGTCGTGCCTGCCGGGGCCGGGCCTCTCTTACCCCGCAGTAGCCCCGCTGGCCACGGGGCCCAGGCTGTGTTTCCCGTCCTCCTCGTGCCCGGGATCCCGGAAGGTGCTCCGAGCGGGGAGGCCCAGGGCAGCTCGGGGCCTTCCCTTGGCCCCGCTCCCTCCCCTCCCTCTGGTTCGGTTCATTATCACAAGACCGACCCGCACTTCGGCCCCGCGGCGTGTGCCGTGTTCCAGGCGTGTCCGCAGGGCATGTCCTGGTGGCTCAGGCTCTCCGTGACCTGAAGAGGTACCAGGGATCTCATTGTTTTTTTTCCCAGATCCTCTGGTCGCCATGGCAGCCACCAGGAGTGTGATGAGAGCGGTCCGAGTGTTTGAATTTGGTGGCCCTGAAGTGCTTAAACTGCAGTCAGATGTGTTAGTTCCTGTTCCAAAAGAAAACCAGGTATACGTGAGCTCTGTGAAGGGATGTAGCGATTATGAATGTTAGCAGGTGCCTGCAGGACAGAATGAGGGATACGACCCAGAACTCTACACGTAGAGTACGTGAGTTTTGCTCAGTGTGTTCATACTACTTGAGATATCCCGCTTAACAAATGTGGGCTCTTTACCCTTCGGTGGGCTATGTATTCCACATCAAGATTTTCCTGAAATTAGCTGCAGTTTGATACTGGGTTGTCACAGAGGCTGTTTGAGAATTCAGTAAAAACGCTACAATGCCGTGCTGTGAATTCAAGGGCTAAATCTTTTTAGTTATTGCATAAGAAGTGTCTTTTCTTTTAGGTATTAATTAGAGTCCATGCCTGTGGGGTAAATCCTGTTGAGACATATATTCGTTCTGGGACTTACGCCAGGAAACCGACTTTACCCTACACTCCTGGCTCGGATGTGGCTGGGGTGATCGAAAGTGTTGGGGAACATGTGACTGCATTCAAGGTATTTACACCTTGACTTGGGGTGTATTGGGGTGTGATTCACTATTGTTTAATGTGTCCGCTTTGGCTGATTGCTGTGCTACTGTACCTGGTTTTGTTCCTTATAATTATGTAATCTGTTCAAGGGAGGAATCCCCTGCATGGACTGGTAAAAGCACACAGTGGGATCCCATTGGCAAACCAATCTGCTGGTGGATTCTGTGCCCTCCTGAAGTTCAAAGGTTCAGAAGAGGCACTGCAGTCTGTCTGCTTAAAGCAGTGATACCTGGTGTACAAAAGTTGGGGTTTGGAGCTATTTTTCTGGCATTGAAGAAATAGTTGAGATTGGATGCTTCTTGCTGGGGGTAGTAATTTCAGGCAGAACTGAATTTTTTTGTATTTTTTTTTTTTTTGTAAAGTATTTGGGAAATGGAAATCGCTTACTTCTAAAGCTCCATAAATTCTGTTATTTGTTGCTAAAACTGTTCAAATACGGTATTACTCCCATCTAGTAATTTTACTTGTATTTCTCAGTGGGAAAGTCTCGGGACAGGAGAAGGCAAATATCGATTTGCTAAAAGATATCTATGACATCTGTTTAGTTTTTAAATCGGTTCTCCCATTTAAGTCACTAGATGCTTGGTCCCAAACAGATGTAAAAATTGTAGTTAAAGTTGGGCTGGAATGTAACAATTTTGGGAGACCTGAGAGATTGCGTTACCAAGAGAGAAGAATCATCTTTATTTGTATTTTCTTATCCGCAGTCTGCTGTGTCTGCTATGTGTGACTTTTTGCTTCCTCTGACAATTGTGGTGTTCTTGGCTTGAATGAGAGAGAGATGTCTTAGGGTATATTAAGAGTATATGTATTTCCACATTTAAATAGTTTAGAAATGTTTCTTTTGCGTTTGTAAAAGCTTTTGAGGTTTTGCACTTGGAATCTGTGGATGGGATTCCTGACTTCAATCCAAGTTCATTAAGGTTCATATTAATGAGGCAGTAGGTTTGTGTGTTACACTGCAGGGTGGGGTTATAATTATGATACTTAGATTTAAGTATTAGAAATTATATGGTTTGTGTTGCATTGATGGTATGTATCAGCATTTATAAAAATTTCTGTGACAAATATAACCGGTTATTTTTTATAGGAGAGCTGTTAACAATAGCCCAAACCTCTGTAAATTGGTTCTTGATGTTTATTAAGGAAAAAGTAAGGGAAATTATTGATTTCTCTGTGTTCTCTCCCTCCATTCTAGAAAGGTGACAGAGTTTTCACCCTTGAAACAGTTTCTGGAGGATATGCAGAGTATGCAGTTGCTGCAGCCAACAGAGTCTTTCCTTTGCCAGACAAACTGGACTTCAGGCAGGGAGCAGCGATCGGAGTGCCCTACTTCACTGCCTACCGGGCCCTTCTCCAGAAGTAAGGCACCAAGTCCATGTTTATGTACTTTAATCTTTTATCTTTAAAATACCAAAGTTCATATTTTCACTGTCCTTTAAAATGGGGAGATTGATGAGTGGGAAATGTTTAAAAATGTTACACTGATGGAATTGTCAGATAATTGTGACCTAGAAGCTTGTGACTGTGTTTTCCTGTTAGAAAACATTTCTTGAGAGAACATACCTGGAAAGGCTTCGTGGAATAAAACATGTGACTCCCTTTCAGTACTCACTGGTATTTTAGCCAGGGAAGAAAAACAGTAATAGTTCTCATTTCCTCAGTAAGCAGACAGGTGCTGTGGAGTGGAACCACTCCTTTCCTGTGACAGGTGGAAGTCCTGAACTGAGGCTCAGTCCCAGGCTGTCACTGGCTGCTGGCTGCCTGTTGTTTCAAGTCATCAATCACAGGATTTATTTTGCCTCCTTATTCTCCCAATAAGGCTTATGGTATCTGTTTAGCCATAAATTGGAATATAATTGGAACATAAATTGGAAACAATGCTGTGTGAACAATGAGATTTGATGTCAGTATCTGCAACCCTGTAGTCAGTATGTACTGCAGTCACAGTGCCAATATTTCTTGTGTTCTTCGCTTAGAGGCTGTGCCAAAGCAGGGGAAAGCGTGCTGGTTCATGGTGCTAGTGGGGGGGTAAGTATTCCAAGGAGGCAATTGGTAGAGAACAATGCTCTCTGTCTTTGCATCTGCTTCTTCCTGGGATATGAGTTATGGTCATATTTGTATCAATAGATTAGCAAATTGGGATTTTTTTTCAGATACTCTAGGATACATTTTCTTAAAACAAACCCTGTTGTTCCAAATAGCTGCGAGACTGCACGAGTGCTGCTGTGAGCTCCCCAGTCAGAGGCTCACACACCGAGCAGGTGTTTGCTGCAGGTGGTAGTTGGTCTGGATGTTTTATAACTGATAGCAGAAAGCTGTACTTTTCCAGTATCTACAAGTTGTTCTCAGTCCTCTGAGAATAAGTCACTGGTGCAGGGGGACTGTGCATTTCTGGGATGTTTTCACCCATGAGCCAACAGCTAGCTGCACAAGGAAAGGTACTGGAATATATAAATCTGTGACTGAATACTGTATGAAATTGCACTTCTAGTTTTCTTTGGGTTTTCATGACAAACTTATTTTAGATCTTTATCACACAACATTCTAGTTTAATTTATCTCCCACACTCTGCACTTTCTTGCTCAGTTGCTGGTGATGCACTGAATAGCTGCTGTGAACAGGCCAAGTTTCCTTAATTATTTGTTAGACAACAAAAAGATGAATTCATATCTTATTCTGACATACTAGAATGGCATTTAGCGTCATAACTCTTTTTTTTAATTTTCATAAACTAAATGTAGTGCTTCTGTTCTTACTGGAGTGCAAAGCTGGTAGGAGGCACTGAGAATTTACTTTCTAAAGAAGTAGTGTTAATAAAATTTGTGCTTGCAGATTGTCTTTGCAATGTATAATGCTGGTATCAATAGCAGGTGATTCCGTGAAGAGAAGAATTTCCTCGGATTTGTATCAAAAATATATGGCCCAGCTTTGACAGATATGCAGCATTCTACATCGATGTATATCAAATGCTGATAGCTATTAAAAACACCTCAAAAACTTACCATGCCTCCGTAAATATCTTTTGTTTTTTAAAGACTATTTGGCTGTCATTAAGATCCAAATTACTGGCTAAAAAACCCATTACCAGACTAGCTTTTTAAATGAGGAAGTTCCAAGTCACTGGTAGAATAGTTAAAATTTCAGATTCTAAGAAAGAGGTAAAATAATTTTCTCTTTTGTTTTTTTTCTCCTCTCAGGTGGGACTAGCAGCATGTCAGATTGCCAGAGCTTGTGGTTTGAAGGTTTTGGGTACAGCAGGAACTGAGGAGGGCATGAATGTGATCCTGAGAAACGGTGCTCACCAAGCCTTTAATCATAGAGACCCTAATTACACGGAGGAAATTAAGGTAGGCATGTGTCAGGACTCAGGAATGCAGGTTGTGTTGTTCTTAACAAAATGTGAACAGTTGTTTGCAGAAGACTTTAAAGCAGATTTGTGTAGGAGCAATAGTGTACTGCCTTTTTCATTTCTACACAAGGAAAAACTTTCTCAGGCTGGAAAAGCCAGCTTTCCTCGCAGGCCGTGGCATTTAGAACTTCTTACATTCAGCAAATTCCAGTGTGGGATCACATCATAAGTTAGCACAGCAAAACGTGCTACAATTCAGCTCATTAGCTGTCAGCTGCAGTATGCAGGCTGTATTGAAAAATTAAACAATAAGCTGTAGAAGGGATACTTTCTGTAGTGTATGAAATAAACGGTGGTACCCAAGCACTAAAATAAGATCCTGTGTCCTGTACAGGCATGCACAGGGCCGGGGGGAGTCGATATCATCATAGAAATGCTCTCTAATATCAACCTGGATGCTGACTTGCAGCTGCTGTCCTGTGCAGGAAGGGTGATGGTGAGTGTTTGTGTCCTGGGCCACGAGGGTGACAGTGAGTGTTTGTGTCCTGGGCCACGAGGGTGACAGTGTGTGTGTCCCTGAGCAGGGAGGTGATGGTGGGTGCTTATGTCACTGATTTTGTGCATTCAGCATCACACTGAACAGCTCTGACTCGACGCTTTGGACTCCTTTGGGCAGGTTGTGGGCTGCAGAGGACGCATCGAGATAAACCCAAGAGACACAATGAGCAAGGAGTCCAGCATAATTGGAGTGAGTCTGTTTCTTGCAACTGAGGTAAGAAACATTTCTAGTTTAAAGTATGCTTTATTGGCTTGCTCCAACACCCCTCTATTTACAGTTAAAATTATTTGTAGGAATGAAAGAATAATTTCACTGTAACAAACTTGTTAGTTCATTCCTTTGTGTCTTGATTCAATCTCAGAACATCATAAAAGATTTTCGGGTTGTGGAATTTGGTTTAACTCTTGCATAAATTGTCAATACTATTCTAAAATGCAAAGACCTTGTCATAAACACTATGCTTGTTACATGCAGGAGGAGAGGCATGAATGTGCCACAGCAGTCCTAGATGGCATAGAAGCTGGCTGGCTGAAACCCGTTGTGGGCTTGGAATATCCCCTGGAGAAAGTAGCCAAGGCTCATGAAGACATTATTTGTAGCAGTGGTGCCCGAGGGAAGATGGTGCTCGTTCTATAAAGGAGCACCTTTTTCCATTTATTTTGTAGCTGTTCTAACTGCACCTTTGCTCACGAGGTTCACTGAATGTATGTTATAAACATACCTTTGATCAGGTTTGACAGTAGCAGAAAATGCTCAGATGAATTAATTAATGTTTTCTTTTAGTAAGGAGCTGAGTTGCATTTACTGTAAAGTAATTTTGGTAGCTTTTTAGATTGATGTGGAAATAAATTTTCTCTGCTGGTGTGCTTTGTGCTGCAGGGGATGGTAGGGTTTGGTATCATGGTCCGTGTGAAGGCAGAGTGAGGCCACTCTAGGTAACACAGAATGAAGCTGCTTTTTACAGATACACAGAATTAAATAACTCACTATGTGTGTTAATTAGAACTGTAAATTCTTTTAGCCACAAAATTTGTACTCAAATTTTGTCACATAATTTACTTGAAATAAAAGCTTTTACTGACAAAATGGTTCACTTTCCAGCACAAAAGATGGGCAGAATCTCTCAAACATGAACTGTTTGGAGCAGAGGCAGTTCTGCTTGTCTGTGCCTGCCTCTGAGTCTGAGGTGACTGTGTCCTGGCTCATCCATAGGGACTGTCACTCTGGAGCTGCATGCTGGGATTTGCCTCTTTGGAACTGGTGATCGTGACCGAAGCAGCTGATTCCTGGATGGTAAATGGCTGGCTGTGAAGACTTCGGTTCTTATGACCTTCATTAAAGTCTCCTGGATCCTTGGCTGCATGGGGAGCAGAGGCTGCATGGGTTTTTTGGCATGGAGAGTTCCTGTGAAGTTCCTGAGCTCCATCCCGTGAAGCGGCAGGGTGCAGCCTCAGCACTAGGGTTTGTGTGCAGGTGTCAGTGTGGGTCACTTTGCCATTACACCAGGTCATTTCATTGTGTCTTGTTCTCATAAACCTTAAAGCCATTGCACAACAGATGGTGTTTCCAGGAAAGATGATGGAATGTTTCCAGAGTTAATGATTTCAATTTACTGTTTCAGTGAGTGCTTTTAGAAAGCTGCTTGGGGAGAGAAGGACGAGGCCAGCTCAGCTGTGGGAAGGCAGGGACCCTGTCTGCCAAGGTACAGTGCAGTCCTTCCTCCCTCCAGGCTGCCCCAGGGGAATGAAGCTGGTTTCCTTGTTTGTTGCACTTCCCACAGGAGTAGGGAGCTGTGTTTTCTATGGGAAGATTTAAGCGATTCACCTGGTGTAAGTGATGTGTGTAGGCAGTGTCTCAGCTGATTATCCACGTGACAGGTGCTGACTGTTCCTGTTCACTCAAGCAGAATGCAGCCTGAGCAGTAGTGCTGTGTTGGGAATCTGCTATTCCTCTTGCAAATGCTGCTAGAGAAAGTAAAACATCTCTTAATATCAAAGTACTAAACAAGGTTAAAAGTAATGGTTAATGACAGATACGATTGTGGAGATGATGTGCATATAAAAGTATATACCTTTTCTCTATACTCTGTTGGTGTTTAAAATATAAATTATTTTTAATTCGGTTTTAATTTATTAAGGGTCTATTGCATGAATGAGAGGCTGATGGTTTGCAGTGGCTCCTTTCTTGCTTAGTGCTGCCACTGCATCGTGGATGATGTTTAGAGGTGAAGTTCAGAGCAAGTCTCTGGTCTGTCCTCATCGTTACTGTCCCAAGGGCCGTGGTTGTAATGGGGTTTGTCACCAGAAGGTGTCAGAACAGTTCTGTGTTACCACATTGCCGCTGCTCTCTGCCAGGTGACCTGGCAAAATGGCACAGCGGGACTGGGACTGGCTTGTTGGGAATATCGTATAACGTTTATTTTTCTGTCTATTTCCAATGTATTGTATAAATGGAAGATTTTTTTTTTTTAAATTTTGGAAGAAGTAGTGTGAATGGAACTAATGATGTAGGACTGAGGTGTATCTGATCTGTGTGAGCTGCCCATCTAGAGAATCTGTCAACCTGGAGAGTCCTTGGTTCGGCTCTCTTTTTGGGACATGCTGCCCCTTGGCAGTGCAGAAAAGGATGGAGGAAGAGAATGGGGATCACAGACCATTGAATTTGGCAGAATAATTCTCTCAGTTTTTTGAGAATCTTCCCCAGATTTGACTGGATGGGATTTCGGAGGCAGTGGTTCCCAGTGGCAGCCTGCTTGGTGCTGCCATGGGTGGTTGGAAGGGTCGAACAGGCTCTTGGATTTGTGCCGACTTTGGCATCTGCAGGAGAGGTTTGGGGTTCAAAGTGAGGAGTTGTGTAAAATGCAAAGCTCTGGAAACTGCTGTTCTATGTGTTTCTGAAACAGAAAAGAGTGGAATTGTTCTGAAAAGCAGCTACTCTTGGTTAATCTCATTGTGCCTCAAATAAATGCTGCCTACATTTTCTAGTCATTAAAAGCGTCATCTCCTCTCTATTGTAATTGTCCTGTATCTGTTCCTGACTTCTTCCTGTGCTGCAGGATGATACAATAAGTTAGTTTGAGACTTTAATTACAGGGTTGAGAAGATAAAATATCAAGAGAATATTGATGTTCTTAATAATTGCTCCCTTTACAGAAGGCAGATCAATATTGAGTGTGGGTGGATCATGCCACAGAAAACTTGAGGATGATGAAGTCTAACATTTTGGAGTGGATGCATCAGGAGGGAAGGTTGTCCCTGCTCCTCCTCACTGCAGGGATCTCTGCTCAGATCAGTCGCTCTGTGGACCCTGGAAGCATTACCTGTGAGTTTGTACTTCAACTGGGACTCACAAGAGCTGCAGGAAGAAGGGAAAAACAAACATGGAAGGGTGGTTGTATCTCCTTTATTTCAGTAAATCAGGTGTCCATTGCCATGCACACTTGGGTGCTTCCTGTCATCTGGACTGAGAGATGGAAATCAGGATTGATACCAGAAATGCTCATGCTATATTTTTAAGTTCTTGGGTCTGTGTTGTATGAAAGTGTCTTCTCCATACTTCTATTTGTAACTATTTCTATTTGTTTTCCCCCTTTTTTTTCTTTTTCTTTTTTCTTCTTATATCCCCCCCCATTTCCTTATTCTTTTCCGTTTTCCATTTTTCCTTTCCCTTTTTCCTTCCCCTCCCGTCCCGGTCTGGAGTTGCTGCAGCACCGGTGTCCTGCAGCCCCCACGCCAGCCCTGCCCATCTGGGGTGTTGTGGCCAGTTCTGGGCTCCTCAGAACGAGAAAGACAAGAAGGTACTGCAGCGGGTTCCGCAGCGGGTCACAGACAGGATGAGGTGGCTGAAGCATCCCTAAGGACGAGACTGCGAAGGTGGGCGTGCTTAGTGTGGAAAAGAGACAGCTGGGAGGGGATCTCACCAATCCATACAAGTATTTCCAGGGGGTGTCAGAGAGTGGTGCCAGACTGTTCAGGGGTGCTCAGCGACAGGATGAGGAGCAATGTCTACGAACTAAAGCAGAAGTAGTTGTGCCGCAACATGAGGAAGAACGTCTTTCCATGGAGGGTGGCAGAGCTCTGAAAGAGCTGCCTGGGGAGGGTGTGGAGTTTCCCTCTCTGGAGGCATCCCAAACCCACCTGTGTGCGTTCCTGTGTCACCTGCTCCAGGTGACCCTGCCTTGGCAGGGGCTTGGACTTGGACTCTCCAGAGGTGCCTTCCAACCCCAGCAGTTCAGGGGTTCTATGATTCTGTGACGCCGCGGGGTAGCAGGGGCGGCGGGCGGAGCGCCGGCTCTCTCCCTCCCGTGTGTCTCTCCCTCNGCCCGCGCTGGGGCTGGGGGACAGGGGCTGGGGGTGCCCCCACCTGCCTCGAGGGATCCCGGGGGAATCTGCCCGGCCGGGGGCGAGCGCCCGGGACCCCGCGGTCTCCCGTCCGGGTAAGGGCTCCCTCTGCGCGGGGGTGGTGGAGCCGTGGGGAATGGCGCTGCTGGCTGCCGGTGGTTCCCTGGTTACATGCCTTCAGACCCGCAGGTTTTGAGTTCAGAGAATGCGGACTTCCCCGAGCTGATGTCAAAGACAAACAGTGAGAAACAGAATCTCTGCAGGTCTCCATGACAAAATTTGGCACATCCTGGTTTAGTGGGGAATGCTCTGAGTAAGGAAGCAATGGTAGAACTTGCTCCTGGGCCACACAAGAAATCAGTAGCTGAGCAGTCTTTTGGCTCCCAGTTCCATGTCTGGTTGTGTGGTTTAAGACTTCCTCCGGGGAGGAATGGCAGACAGGTGCCAGGTAGAGCACAGGCACCATGATCCCCTGTGACTCTGCCAATTAATAACTCAAGCCTTGGTGCTCTCTCATTTATTTGGTGATCACTGATTTAATTGCACTGTGAAATATTAACTGTAAAGATTTGCTTTACGAAACACATAGGATGCCTGCTGTGGCTTTGTCTTGATACTCTTCCAAACGAGTGAGAGTGGTCTTAAAATTTACCATGGTACATGGCTCTGGCTCTGAGTGTAGTGCTTTGGGTAAGCTGCCAGCTGAGAACAAATACACTGTTAATAAATAATTGTGTCAATGATCATAGCATCACAGAATTCTAAATAACCTCAAATATAAAATTACTGACCTAAGAGTGACATGGTGTCACTGGCTGCGATGCCAGAGAAACAAACATGACGCTCATCTTGAGAAGAGCTTCAGATATACTCCAGGAAACGACAGATCAGTCAGTTTAGGTTCTGTGCCAGGAAAATTGTCTGCTATTCTAATAAAACCCCAGCATTTTTAGAGAGAAGAATGAACAGGATAAATGGGCAGAGAAAAAGGAGTCCCAGGAACATCCAGAAAAGGGATGTGATTACTTTGACACACCAGCTGTATAGAGCTGTCTGAGGCTGGTGCTTTCCCTTTGCTGTGTTTTTTTCCTGACACGGATTTTGTCAGTTCTGCACTTCTGCCTGTTGCAGAGGTTTTAAGGGTGATGTTTGTGTGTGGTTCTTAAGTACTGGAATCTTGAACAAAACAGCTCAGACAAGAACTTCTCTTACCCTTTTGTTGATACCATGTGCAGACTAAACGGGAGCAGTGGTTGCTTTGCTGGAGTGTTCCTGGCCATCCCTGAGGCACAGGTCCACGGCAGCATTTATGGCCACGGGGGGTTCCAGGGCCGGAGTGCGGCTGCTCTGGGCAGCGCGGCCCAGCCAAACCCCGCTGGGCCCGCTTGCATTCTTTCCAATGATTTGATGGGGTTTGGTTCAGGCCCAACACATTTCCTTATTTGCTCTAATACCCTTTTGAACTCTGAATTTAATTCAATGTTTTTGAGGGCCAGACTGTTCATAATTTAAATGAGAAAATACATGTTGTGAGACTTTGGTGAAACAGAAATTGCCCCAGCACTGTGTTCAGGTGGGAGCTGCATTTTAACGAGTTATGTGGTCCCGGAAATCTTAGATGGAAAGAAGTGAATGAAAAGGAGTCAGATTGAGTTTCTCCTCTGCCTCAACACGCAGTTGCCAGGTGATACCATAAATGAGTACTTAGCACAATTGGTGGAATCTGGTGGTTTCAAATGAAAACTCTGTATTAAAAAAGTAACATAGAACAGTTGCTATCGTACCAGTGTTTAACCAACAGGTATAAAAGGGTAAGCTACATTGTTTAAAGTTTAATTTATTGTTGGCAGCTACCTTTGAGGTTATTGTGAAACCCCACATAAAATTCTTGTAAATCCATGATCTCTTTACTTTAAAAAATTTTGTCCTTCCTTTCCTTGAGTATGCTTTTGTGTATGGCAGATCAGCCTAGCAATAGACATATAACTGAATTATATTTCCAGCTGAAAGGGATGTAATAGAGGCACAGTGGCATTTAAATCTGCAGCCAAGAAAACAAAAGATATCAGTCTCTTGTGTAACTAAAGCACATCCTGCCCAGAGAGGCCAAAGGTCAGGCTGGATGTATTATGCAACATGTACCTGAGTGTGTAAACTGTACAAATGTGAAAGGATTTAGAGTATTACAAACTGCATCCTAGTGTCACTGACTTCATTATTTGTCCTGTTTTCCAGAGGCTGAAATAAGATACGGTTGTGCAAAGAACAGTTTAAAAATATTACTGCTAATTATGGGTGCTTTGGTTTTTCTGTTCAACTTTCTCATCTGAGGTTCAGTTTTTTGAAGCTGTGATCTTTGGTAACTCTGATAATTGTAGTGAGGGCCCCTGGCAGAGTGGCCGGGGAGCTGGGTCTGTGCAGCCGGAATCCAGCTCCAGGCACTCCAGCGTGCTGCCCGCGGTCAGGGCTGATCCTGCCAGGTGTGGGAGCTGCTCCTGGAGGGGGCTGTCGGGGCTGGCCCGTCGGTCCCGTGCCGCGGTGGTGGCAGTGCTGTTACACGCTGAGCTCTTGGCCTTATGTACAAGTCACGTGTTTCTGATATGAATTTCCAGGAGGTCACAAGATACTGCTTTTCGCACAATCTGATGGGCATTTATCTGACCAAATGCAGGATGATTTACTAAGGCAGCATTTTGTGTAGCTAACTATTGGGTAGCTCTGTTTAACTTAAACTGTAATAATTTGTCTGTCAAGGGGATTATAAATGTCTCCATTGATTTTATTGCAGATTTCTTGCAACCTATAACAGTCTTACAGACAAACACCTGGCTGGATATTTCAGCAATGCCAGGATAAGACGACATCTTCAGAAATCAGGACTGGTGAGACTGAAAAGTTTTCCTCAGTTCTACATTCAGTTCAGAATGGTTTTATGCTTTTTTTCCGTATTTCCTTTTGCTCATTGGAGTTTCCCTCTGCAAAGTGTTTCAGTTTGCAGATATTCAGCATCATAGCGATTCACTCAGGGTTTTTACACTGTGAAATGTAAGAATCTTTGACTTGTTTAAATAGCTTCAGTGTTATTTTTCAAAAGTGTTTAATGGAAAACTGAAGGATTTGGTAAAGGTGAATATGCTGAACATGTTTTTAAAAACACTGGTGCACTCCTGGGTATGACTCTCTTTCACACAGGCAGGTGCAGTAGGGAGGCAAGTGTTTAATCCTTTCCATCCCATGGGGCAGTGGCCTGTGAAGAGTAAGGCTGAGCCCTAGGCCATTAGAAATGTGGCTGCTGCTCCTTCCATTTGGCTGGTGGAGCTCACGGGGTCAAACACAATCCTCTGCTGGAAGGTGAGTTCCAGCACCATGGCAGGGGCAGAGGTGGTAGCTAACCAGGAGGAGGAAGTGTTCTTCTGGGAAGTTGTACTGTTTCAAAACATTATTTCATCTTTTCCTTTTCAGTAACATTATATTTGTGTATGGCAGATCTCAAAGAGTGGAAGAATAATACCTGAGAAAGAGTACCGTCGCAATGCCATGAGGAAGGACCACCAGAGGAACGTCCAGGAGTGCTTGGCTGATGCCATATTTCATAAGGTCCTTGACATGGAGGTAGGCCCTGACTGAGGATGTGTGAGCCTTCTCAGGTGCTTCCTTGCTGACAGCCAGGGGCTGCTGACTCGTACTGGACTGTTTTCCATATGTGCCCTCATGCTCCCCTGGAAGGCTCTTTCCTGCTGGGAAAAAGGACAGTCTTTGAGCTTGATATGCCCCACATGAAACCTCCATGGGCCTCTCATTGTCAAGCCATGCTGTTGTGAGAGCAGGCACTGTCCTGGCTTCCTTATTGCTTTTGACAGCCCTTAGATTATGAGATGATATTCACAGGGTTAGTTTGCTTAAAAAAATCCTAATAAAAACAAACCAGTTTGAACATGTTTATATATATTGTCGGAGAACAAAATTCGTGCATGTTCCTGTGGCGTATCAAGAATGGAGTTGTTTCCTACGACTTTACCAGTGCTCAGTTGTTCCCTTGGCTGTGTGAATATATACAGGTGAAATGCAAACAGATTCAATCCATAGTAGTTTTATTACAGGGCTCAATGAGAGAAAGGCCAGGGAGAAGACATGGGACAAGCAGGACAGAAGCAAGTGTTCTTGCATACTCTGACATCTCATAATGCCAGGTGATGTATTGATACATGTATTCTATCCTCTTGTATTGATAGCGTCATCATCAGCTGGAGATGAGAAGGAAACTTGAATATTCTGTGAGGAAAGACGGGATGCAGAAAATCAAGGTAAGGCTTGAGCAGTGTTGGGTGCTGATGGGACCTGGCAGTTTTGCCTGTGTTGAGGAATAACCATGAGCCGGCGCAGTGATTCACTGAGACGAGTGCTCTGACCCTTATGGAAAAGTACAAGAAACAGGCAAGTAGAAGATGATCCTGCCCCAAGTTACATCTCCTTCTTCCTTTGTCCAGAAGTTCAGGAGCTTCCATTTATGCATTTAATTCCTTCTGAATCTAGTTATTCTTCTACTTCTGCAGTGTTCTTGATGGGTGATTTAATAATGAGTTGCATGAAATGGTACCTCCGTGCATTTCTGCGTAGTAATTAATGTATCTGCTGTCTGATATGTCTGTTCGATGCTCCATTGTTCTTGGTGTGACAAAAGTTATTAAATGTTCTCCTTTTCCAAGGCATCTGTGGTTTTACATATCTTCTTCATATTCCTTCTCAGTTTTCCAGGCTGAAGGTCCTTAGTCTGAATTTTTCTTACCTGAGCCATTCCAGGCTTCTCGTTACCGTTGCTACTTTTTTACCTTTTCTCGTTCTACTATTTCTGTTTTGAAATGGGGAACCATAACAGAATGAATAATTCAAGATACATTCTCCTCCCAGTAATTCTAGACCCTCCCTGCTTTTGACTGCTGCTGAGCACTGAGCTCACGTGTTTGGTTGTTTGCCTCTCCACAGGATTTGGGCAAAACTGGCATGTGAGTAATGAAAAGAGGTTTTAGGAGCCTTCATTTAGGTGCCATGTAGGTCAAACTTGATTCTGTAGTTAGAGTCATGGAAATCCCATAGAAGTCAATGCAATCACCTGAATTTATATGGGAAAAGTCATCCTCATTTTGGCAGAAACATGCTCAGCATTTTATTTCTGTATCAGGAACTGGAATGCTTTAAGAAGAGTGCCTTGAGAAGGTTGCTGCTGCATTGAACAGCTGGTAAACAGTGCAGATCTGTTAAATTGTAAATAATACATCTGTAAGCAACTCGTCGGGCAAAGAGAGGAGGAGATTTTCCTGAAAGACACTGGTCACTAAGGAAACTGCAAAGGCGCTGTTTGCTGATGGAACTTCTGTGGTAGGAAGTCACCCCATGGAAGCAGCGATTCTGGCACCCTGTCAAGGGATCCTGGGCTTGGATAATTTTGGAATGTAAACCAGAACTGCTTCCTTCAGTAAGATGCCTGCAGACACCTGATCTGTACGTGCTGTGCTGCCGTGCTGGGATGCAGGAGCCTGGCTGGAGCCAGCGGTGTAATTTAATTCTCACCTCATACATTCAGTGAATTCATCCGAGTCGCTCGTCTGAAAGGAAAGGAGAAAGGCAGGTGGCTGAGCAAGGGAGGGTGAGAGACAGAGCTGTCTGTTCCCAGTGGGGCAGTCATCCCAGCATTGGGTTGGTGAGAAGAGAAGGTGGGGAGAGGCTGCAGTCAGAGCAGGGAAGTGGGAGATGCACTCAAATTTTAAAAAGGAAGAGACTTTCAAACAAACCAAGAATTGTGAGATACACAGAAACAGGCAGATGAATTGAATCTGGTGGGTCAGCAGCTGGAGGCAGCAGCAGGAAAATGAATCAGAGGTGGAGACAAGTCTTTATGCTTGTCCCTTGCATTCTCCCATGATTTCCTTTCCTTTCTTAACCAGCTGTTCCATCGGGTCCAGGCCAGCTGATTGCCACAGCTGTCCAGTGAAAGACAGACGTAATGAGACAGACATCACTGGTTTTGGATTTAGTGCCTCAGAGACGAAAATTCTTTTTCTTTCAGGTGGAGCAATTCAGAGGATCGCTGGAAGATGCCATCCCCATGCACTCCCCACATCCACCGCTCGGTCCAAGGAACCGTCACGGGCTCAGTCCTTTGGTGGCTGGAGAACGAGCTGGTCGCTCACAACGGGTGAGTTCCACCAACTTCTCCATGGGCTGTCATGGAAGCACAGACAGCTGGAGGTGTGCACATGGACCTTGCTACAGAGCAGTCACTGCCTGGATCATTCTGGATTAGGGCCTCATCCTTGAGTGCTTGAGGCTGATTTCCTGTTTGCTGGGTTGTGTTAAAGATGAATCTCTAGAAGCTAGTGTTGCAGGAATGGCACATCAGAACCTAGAAAAAACCCCAAAAACTTTGCTCTCTGATAAATCTGCTTCAATCTTTCCCTTTTAGCTGCCTCATGACCTCAGGTAGGCCGGTACCAGTGTGTTGAGCATTGTCAGTGGACACAGGGGCTGTAGACAAGGTTACACATGTTATAAAGTCCTGAAAATGGTGGGGGTCTTTTGGAAAACAGAGTTGAAGGGATGAAATCAGACTGCAGCTCATTTCAGAGGGCTGTGGTCTGCGAGCTCTGGCTTTTGCTCTTGGTTAACAGCAAAGAAGGGATGTTAATATACTCTTGAAATATAATGGTACTAAAAACTAAAGTCAAAGGTCAGATGTATAGCTCAGTTTTAACTGGTTCTCTATATCAATAAGGATAATTGGTGCAGATCGAAGAGAAAATTTTAAGTCCTGAATGACCTTCTCTTCATATAGAGGGCACCTGGACTTGGAGCTGATTATGGTGGTGGGCATTCTCCTCATCAGCACCGAACCAAGGAGCCTGCCCCCTCTAAGGTGGTGAGTTAACCTCAGTTAAACAGTGCTGCTAGGCTTTAACATTTTAACTTGGTATTCTGAAGGGTATACAAAGAAAACATGAAATAAAACAGTCAGAAAAAAGCTGAGTAGTGAACAAAAAACAGGTATGTTTTTGTTGTGCATTCGCTCTGTGACCATGTGCTGAAGTCCATAGCACCCTGCTGCAGTTTCTGTGAGTTCATTGTGTTTGCTCCAAGGCTGTGTGGTGAAGAGACAGTAGCAAACCTTGTATTTATGACCAAGAGTTGTTTTGGATTAGTTAGAGGTGCCTAAAGAGGTCTGGCTCCTTGGAGGCAGACTAGAAAATGTCATGTCCTGTGGGTACCTGAAATCACTCATCACTTCTTCATCAATGCTATTTTTTTCCTTTGTGGTGCTGCTCTGCACTGGAAGCCATACACTGAGATTTTGTCATTGTTTTCTTTCTCCTTTTGTAGAGTTCCTTGCGACCAAATACAGCTCCAGGAAATACGCAGCAGCCCCCTCGCCTTCAGCCCCTTCATGGCTGGGCTGCAGCAGGGTTTGTACCAAAGGCTTCCAAACAGAAGTGTCATACACTGGAACATGATCAGCAGTTTGCCCGTGGGGTGAGGCTGTATTTCATTCTGAAAACAGTATCATTTTAGGGACAGTTCTATAATACTGTTTAAGTACTGTAGTTCCCAGAACTGTATACAACAGGGAACATGCCTTTCAAATGGCATCAGCTTTTATTTAAACTCTCCTTTTTCACTTCCCCTCAATTTTCAAGACACTGTCTTACTGGTTTACTGCCCAGTTCTTGATCGTGGTAAGGAAAAATGTGGTGACTTACGTTTTACAGTATAAAATCTCTCTGCATACAAAATTTTCTCCCTCTGTGTAGATTTTCTGTTATGTAGAGTCAGACACCTGGTTAACTCCAGTAACTCAGGAGTATTTTCACTTGCAAGTCCTACAAGTTTTCATCTTCATCTACAGCTGCAAAGTAGCAAAAAACTCCTTTTTTTTGATAATTCCTTCTACTAAGTCACACTAGTGGGCTTGGAGAATGAGAGTCAAACATGGTCTTGATATATACGCAGTTACTTTTAAATGATATTTGGAATTGTCTTCTGTTCTAGAAAAACATAATGTGATTGGCTTTGTGATATGCATTCCATGGGGTGGGAGGGTTTTGGAGTGGGACTGTGATCTGCTACCACTGGCTGGCAGACACTGTGTAAATAGCTCCCTTCTGCTCTGCATTTGCTGTGTATCACGATGATCATGATTCTTTCTCCAAGAATTTGCTGATCCTGTTTATGTCTACTGAAATTATGGGTGATTTAATGGTTTCTTTAGTGCTCACAACTGACAAAACAGCTAAATCAGATGTAAGTTCTGAGAACGTGATGCAGAACTCAGAGCCACAGCACACAGTGTTTACAGAATTGTTCTCTAGTGATGTCTTGCTCTTCAGGGCCCTGGTCCATTTCATTTCATTCTGCAAGAGGACTAAATCTCTACTCAGATGAGGAAGCAGCATTTTGAACCACATCTTGTATAACTGATGCCAAGTGATGTTTCTGTTGGACGACTGGCTGCTCTGGGGATGCTGCGAGGGAGCAGCAGTGCTGCAGGGCTGTGCAGGGCTCTGCCTGAGACTGGACCTCTGCGGGGCTGTAGCCAGGGCTTGGTTTACAGTGCTGTCTGTATCTCTGAGGGTGACATTTTCAAGCAATGTGAATGTTGCCTTGCAAGTCAAAGGAAAGGGTTTTAGCACAGAAATATTGTAGTGAGCAAAACTTCAGGCCCTGAGTTAAGGAACTATTTCAGAAGGGTGCATGTTGCTAAATGTACCAAGCAGCCAGACCAGGGCCAGTTCCATATGCTCGGGAGCTGTTTTTGCAAAACCTGTGTCACTTGGTTAAAATGTTTTTCCAGGGGGAGAGGAGTGAGTTAAGGCTTATGGATTCAGTGGAGTACGTGACTGGTGTCTCACCGTATCAGCTGCCTGTCCTTAGCCCTTGTGTGGTGCCAGTGCCACCACCCCGCCCGCACGGAGGGGACAGGCGTGTGGCTGCAGTCAGAGCGGGGCTGCCCGCAGGGAGGCGGTTTCGTCCCACCACTGCCTTCAATGAACAAGTTCTAATAAACGTAAGTAGTCTCTGCCTGTGTCCAGGTGTATCACCGTCCTCACTGGTGTGTTTGCTTACTGCTGAAAGATGTGCATACCTAGTTTGCATAAGGAAAATGTACAGCTATTAAAATATATAATTGCTATGCATGTCTCTGTAAACTAAAACATTTGGTGTTTTTCATCAGCTGGGGATAAAAAAGGTGCTGAACAACAACCTATAGCAACTGTTACTCAAAGCCTTCCACTTCAGTCAATCCGATCCTGTCCCTGGCTATAGCTGGCACTAGAATTTCAGGGATTTGTGAAATGCCTTGAGTGTATGAACACTGCATCAGTTATACTGTCTCCAGCCAGTTTTAACTCCTGTAAATAAAGCTGTAGGAACCCAGGACTAGGAGGGATGATGTGGGTCATTAAACCTGGTCCCTGCAGTCTGGGGCTATTCAATGCATTGGGTTTTCAGTTGGAAATATATCCCAGACCCTCTGCGTGTTACAAACATTTCCCAATTTAATCAGCTCAGCACTTGTCATAAAAGCCTGGAAGCCTCAAGTGTGTGCTGCACAGATGTGAGCTTTGTTTTCACCCCTTGCTGCAGCTGGAAACTGAAGGCATTTCTGTGCATTTTCTGCTGCAGAATACTAGAGGGTTCCCCAAGTCCCCATTATGCAGCAACGCCTTGGTCACCATGGTCTACCTAGGAAAGAGTAAGAATGTGTGCCTCAGTTATTACAAGGAGGAGATCAGCGTCTATCAGCAACATTGTGGAAGAGAAAACATTTGTGTCTATAAAGGCAAGGTGTTGGAAGGAGGTAAGGATAGAGTCAGAGAGTTCATATTGATTCTGGAAACATCTTTTTTGGCTAAAACTTTGCCCGGACATCAGAATGATTTCAGCTCAGCTCGGTCAAGATATATGCATCCAGGGATGTTTGTACCATCTGCCTCCATATTAAATTGGGATCTACTGTCCCATGATTGAAAGTGAGGTTACAATTACTTTTGCAATGATGGTAGAAGGAATTTAGAGAATTTACTTTACAAAATACTTGTGGCTTAGGTTAATTTTCTGTAGAGATATATGGTTAATAGAGTAGTTGTAGCAATAAACTGTCCTTAAAAAGGGGTTATCTGAGTTACTAAAATACATCAGTGAATGCTGCCTCTTATTCCAGAAGGAAAAGTACATAGTGGGAGCCCAGTTCCCATCTCTTTTTATGTGAGTGCAATTCCATCATACCAGTAAAAGATGAATTGTGTTCTGGGAACCTGGACACAGGAAATGGCTGGGAGGCTCTGGCCTTTGTTCTGCTGTAGCAGTGAGTGGCCAAACTGACAGTGTGACACTTGTCCAAGCTGTCCCACCTTAGGATTCTGGGGCTGGCAAGAGCCAGGGCTATGTGAGTGGAGGAGTAGAGTTTACCCAGCTGTTGAACAAACCTGAGAACCCCAGAGCCTGTCCACAGAGGGCTGGGTGCTGTGGTGATGCAGCAATTGCAACAGGCTGACAGTGAAGTGTAGTATTTTTCTTTGATCCCTTTCTTTCTGTGATTGCAGATACCTTCCAGTTCACCTCCAAGAGGCACCAGGGTTTCCCGTTCAGCCTCACCTTTTTTCTCAACGGGATGCAAATTGACAGGCTGAGCTGTTGCTGTGAGTACAAGCAGTGCAGGTGTTCCCGGCTGCGACGCAGACACAGATACTTCAGGGTTCTCAGTGTGGAGGGAGCCTTTCCTTGCTACAGGTGTGGAGACAAGTGCACTTTGCTCACAAGGACTTGGTTTTGAGAGAGTTTCTCACTTGCTTCTCTTTCATCTCACTGGCTCCACACAGCTCTGTAGAGCCTGCTCTGTTCCTCAGTGCCCCATGGAATGTGCAGGATGGAGGATGCCTGTCAGGGTCTCACAGCCCAGGCTGGCAGCAGAGCCGGGTCCCGGTGCCTCCTCAGCCTCCCTGTGGGGTGTGCATGCATGACAGTGTTTGTGTCGGAGGGGGCTGTGGGCTGGGGTACGTGTGCCACCCCCGTGTCTGCGGCCAGAGTGCCAGTGAAACAAATACTGAGCATGCTGCTCAGGTAGCTGTGGTTTCCAGAGGCTTTTTTGGTGATAATTTATTTTTAAACAGCTCTGCCTCTGAAGTGAGATTCTGTTGTGATACCCCTGGCTTCAGAGTAAGGCAGCACCGAATGTTTGTCGTGGTTCAGAAACCAAATCTATGTAGAAAGGTCTTGGACAAAAGTCAGTGCTATGACAAACAGCTGTGATTCTGCCAAGAGGCTTTAAATTTCATAAAATCTTCCTTTTCTGTAATTGTTAATTCAGGCCAGACAAGTAAACTTATGGACATGGGGATAATTTAAAATCTTTTATATTCTTTTAATAAATAATTTTTAAAAGAGCAGCAAGCAGTTAGAACAAGAGACTCTCCACAGAGGTGTGCTCTGTTCTTTCAGATAAGGACTGAATTATAAGAAAAAAAAAAAAGCCACTTTATTGTATTGTATTTTTTTACTCCAGTCTAACAATGAACATGATTTATGTAAATGCATGTGCAAAGGAGTGAAAAGCATCTGAATTCAGAATGGATATAGTGGCTATAGATTTTAGGAAATGCCCAAATCTCAGCTTTTTGTGATTTCTAGAAAGATTTGAAGTGAATTTTCTGAATTTAATATAGTATCAAAAAATTGGATTAATTCCTTCCTGAATTACTCCCCATTTTTGTCCCCCTTCCCCTCTTACTCTTAGTGATATCTCTCTTCTCCTGCCTCTTATCAATCCAGCCGACCTTATCTGATGACTAAAAACCATCTCCATTAACCTGATTTTTCCCCATAAATGACAACTATTTTCACATCCCTTCAGGCCAGGTGGACTTGTGTTTGTTCTCTGCTCTGTGACACACATTGAATGCCCACTCTGGTTCCCAGTAAAAGGCCCAGCTGATTTTCCTGGTGGGTCAGGGCTTTTGCTCACAACGAGGTGATGCTGCAGTGATTTCTGTACCATGCTGTAAGCCTTGTTCTCTTGAGTTTTCTGCTGGCCAAGGTCCAGCATTTCTGTACAGCAGAAGTGCTCCAATATCCCAAAGGTTCCTGGAAAAAAACACCAGGCACAATGCATTAAGAGGCAGGACTCTTCAGAAATGGTCATGTTTATGTTTTGTGCCCACAAAACAAAAAGATTTCTGGCCTGAATGACTGTGGCATATTTCACAGTAGTTTGGAGTCAACTGGAATGTGAGGGGAATTGCAATCAAACCTTACATTTAAAAAGCAGTTTTGGGGGAGGAAGAGATTTTAAAACATAGTTGTCTGTGAAGAAAATACGGTTTCCCAGAGAGATTTGGGATTAGCTGAAGTAAAAGTTCCAGTTTCAGTTTCACCCTCTGCTTGCAGATTTGACCCCATGTACTATACAGAGCATGGTGTCTTGGCCCTCATGGAGGGTGTCAGGTGGTGTAGGGTGGCTTTTCATGTCTCCAGTTAATGTTCCATCAGGATTAGGAACTCTGGTCTCTTGTCTGGGCCTCCTGACTGTAAGAGAGAGAGAGCAAATCACTCCATTTTATACAAGAGAAGCAGTCTCAACAACTCATTCAAAATGTTTTGTTTTCCATCTGTTTGGGTTTCTTTTAGGTAGGCAAACAGAACAGAAACTGAAAATTATTAACTTTCAATCTTCTTCTTCCCCCACAGTTCTTAGACCCAGCAGATAAATTCAGAAACCCCCAGTCTTTCCTATAAACACTCAGTTATCACTCCACTGGGTGTTACAGCAGGATCTGGATCCAGAACACGTCTGACTCAGAACTCGTCTGCCTTTCTCAGTTGTTCTGTCTTCACTTGTCACTTCACCAAGCCAATGCTTGGTGCAGCTTCAAATTAATGGGCACTTGTAATAATTTTGGTTCTGCTTGTATGTCAGTTGTCACCTGTAGGTGTAGGCAGCGTTACTCTCCTCAAGGAAGAACTGCATCCGTGTTAGGGGAGCTCTCAGGGATTTGAGGATGCTTCTCCATGTGAGTCATTGTGGCAGTGCAGAGGCAGATGGGTGCTTGGTTTCACTGCTAATAACAAGCTGAACTCACTATGTCTGCTGCCCTCCATTGTTCAAAGGAAGAAAAATGTGACACTTCCCAATTTGTGTTATTTTATAGGTGCATTATTGCAATGGGTCTGGACAAAAAGCTGTCCCCTCCCAAGAGGAAGACTGAGTACCATGAGGAGAAGCATGTGTGTTCCTGGGAACATACTGTGCACTGTGAGCCAACCAACAGCAGCGTTGAGCAGAAATCAAGCAAAACTTCGGAGTTAGTCATCTTACCGGGTCATGAAACAAGTGTGGAAACTGAGGAAACACTGGAGACTAGAGAGTACAGACGAGAAGAAATGGAAAATGAATCTAGTCAGGAGAGCGAAGATAGCCAGGAAGACACCTGTAAAAATGGTACAGTATTCCCAAACATGAGTAGGGGGTGAGAAATGGGAGAGGATGATGCTGGAGAAGGTATGGGATTGTGGGACACCAGCTTTGACTGGGGCATGAGAAATGTGGTGATGTCTGTATCTGGGCAATAGAATTAGAGAGGCTCCTTCCAGCCATGCAGCAGGATGAGATGGTTTGCAAGAGCCAAGAAAGTGAGTAAGGACAGGTGGTGAGGCAATGACACAGGTTCCCCAGAGCAGCTGTGCCTGCCCCATCCCTGGAAGTGTTCAAGTCCAAGTTAGACGGGGCTTGGAGCAGCCTGGTCTAGTGGAAGGTGTACTACTCCTCTGTGGAAGAGGTGTCGAGCTCAGTCTCTGCCTTCACTTACTCCTTATCATAGTCTTCTTTAGAGGAAATCACATTTACAGAGAGATTTTAATTCCTACTTCCTATTCCTGTTTTTGCTTTCACAGTTCTGCAGTGTTACTGCTCAGCTGACTTGTTAGTCCCTCCGGTTGTGTGTTTGGGATTAACGAAGCCTTTTTCCTTCAGGAGGAACTGCCCTTCTGACAGATACCTAAGGAGGCATCACTGCCAACAATGCAATTGTTGGAATCTCAATTGATTTTTAATACAGAAAAATAAATCTCCTTATGCCCTTAGTTCTCCTTGTCTTGGTAATTGTTTATTTGCCTAACTGGTTCTGCATCAGGAACTCTTCATTTCTGTCCTTGGTGTTCTGTCACTTCAGTATGTTGAAAGCCCTGATGGAAGGAAGGGAGGGCAGCAATAAAATCTGTGAGGTGAGGAATGATGGCCACAAGGGACAGCTGGTATGGCAGCAGTGACAGCTCGCCCGCACAGTGCAGGTGTGTTCCCTTGCCACTGCGTGCACAGGGAGCCCGCGGTAGCAGTGGAGTGTCTGGATTTTAGGTGGGAATCACTGACAGCCCTGTGTGCTGGCACCTGGGACGTGCACAGCTTTGGTGGGGAAGGGGAGTCTTCTTTTATGCATCTGCATGAAGAGGGTCTTCACCTACAGAGCTGAGCAAAGTGCAGTGAAGGGCCGGGAGCTGGACTCAATGATCCTCGTGGATCCCTTCCAACTCAGCTTATTCTATGATCTATCAGATGTCACAGCTTGTCAGGCTAGTGCCTGGCTGAAATCCAGAATGTGGATGTAAAAGTGGTAATTCTGTGCAGGCTTTGTGCTGGGTTTTTCCCTGGGCCTGAAGGAGCACGTTAGAGCAGTGTGATAGCAGAGTGCCTCTGCAGTGCCCTTTGGCTGGAGTTCATTAAATTCATTGAGCTTATAAGACACTTCTTTGCTATTTAGCCATGTCAATACACATTTGTCGTACCTTGCACTCAATATATTACCTTTCTCCAGCTTTCTCAATTGCTTGTAATTTCCTTTCATCACAACCAGTTTTTCTCCTGTAATAAGAGATTCTTACATTTAATTTCTGAGTTTGCCGAGCTCTAAATTTTTCTAGTACTTTCCATGGCTAGTAATCTTGTTTATTTTTGTTTTAATATATTAATCATACTTGGTGCATCAATCAGTAGTTTTGCTGCATTTTTGCTACTCTGTCAAGAACACAATGCTTTTTTATGATAATGTGCTGTTACAATTCCTCTCTGTGGTCTTAGATGCTCTCATGGCTTTAAAAAGACTGAGCAAATTCAAGGGCAAAAGGAGATTAATGAAGTTAACTTCTGTCTGCTTAAAAAGAATTTTATTAATTGTGAATTCTGTTTCCTGTCTCAAAGTACAATTCTTCTATTTTAGAATATGATGAAGATTTTGAAGCAGATGAAGAAGTTAATGAAGAGGGACAGACTGGTGATCAAATGAATGGAATGTCAGAGTCATCCTCAGATGATAAAAACCATAATTTAGACTATGGAAAGGGGAGTGAAACCTTATCCCAGAAGGCACTGCAGGCCTCTGGCAGCGAGAAAGATGAAAGTGATGGATATTCTGACAGGGACTCTGAGGATGATCAACAAGGTTAGTTTTGTCCATAACAAGGCTTAGAGAAGCTGACCTGATGCATGTTTTACAGTTTGTGTGTGTATGTTGAGTCTGCATAGGGAAACCTATGCCATTCCTTCTGAAATGGCAAAAGACAGCTGTTTTATCTGTTATTAATTCTGCATCTGCCACTGAAATGCAGGCAGCCCCAGGCAGTGAGAGCATGGCCCTTGCTGAGCTGTTTGGGTGCCGAGATGGAGATGGAGGCAGGCAGCAGGGTGGCTCTGAGAACCCCGGCAGGACAGCCCTCCATGGCAGCGGGCACTCCCATACGAGAAGCTGTGACCCCTTACACCTTCTGAGGGGTCCCAGGTTTCTTGGTGCAACATGTTTTTCAGAACATGCAGTTCTGCATGGATTATAGTTCTGACACTTTTATTTACTAAGCCTGACTGGATTTTTCTGCCTTGAGTTAGACCAATCTCTTCTTGAACCCATGCAGATTGTGGAGCGAGCAGCAAGGCTGTGCAGCAGTCAGCTCTGCTGTTCAGCCCACTGTTAGATGAAGGATTACTGCCTTTTTTCCCCTCAAATTTTCCTTTTATGAATTTAATATGATGATGTTTGCATGTTTTTTAGAGGAGACAATGAACTTCATTTCCAGTTCAACCTGAAGGATTTACACAGGGTTTTGGAGGTCTTTCCAATATTCAATGAGTTAACAGAAGGGCACTGAGGGATTGTTGCTGTGGTTGAAGTCTTTAATCAAATGAAGCTCAAGAGTCTATGCTAAACCCTGTCTGAGCCGTATTTAGAGGTGCATTTGAAGGTGTATTTCTGTGTGATTGATAGAACTACTCTGGTTTATTTCCATTACCAGAAAGAAACCTCCATGTTACATGGCTTTCATTTTAATTCTTCATACATCTGGGCAATGTTCTTCTATTTACACTTACTGGAATTTTGTCACGATATCCTCAGATGGTGTAATTCAGAGAATGCTGTTGGATGGGATTGTGTCCCTTTGTGAGTGCCCAGTGAATGCAGATGTTTAGTGACAAATACTAAATTAAAGTGCTGTTTGCTGTTTTCAGAGAGGAGGCCTGCAGACTCTCTCTCATCCGTGAGCACTCAGTGCAGCACTGAGACTGACTCTCATGCTGAAACAGTGACAGACAACGTGAATGGCAAAGAGGAGTGCAGTATCAAAAGTACAACTGATAGCGCAGGGCGTGTACACTATGGAAATGAGAATGGGGAGAAGAAACTGCTCAGGATGGAGGAAAATCAGGAGACTTCTGCACTGGAAAAGAAAGGAATAGATGAAGCAGAAAAGATAAAACCAGAAGATCCAGCAGCAAGGGAAGATACTAGAATTTTTCATGAAAACATAATGGCAATGCAGCATCAAAATCCTGAGGTTAATGGGGAATTCAAACAGACTGGGTCAGGAGAAAGTAACATGAATGAAGAGGAGAAATGTCTTCCAGCACCTTGGGAAAGCAGGGTATTGAACCTGGAGGATGGCAACGAAGAGCCTCCTTGGTGTGAGGAAGGAGGGGGTGAGTACCGTCCCTCTGCAGAGCTCTGCATGCCTGTGCTGCTGTGTTTGCCCTTGTACCCATTCCTGGTGCAGCACAGGGAGCTGCTGGGCTTCTTCAGGCTGCTGGGATACTCTGTGCTGCTGTGAGCTCAGTGTCCACTCAGAATGTAACATTGGCTCGGTGTTTCTCTGCTGGTGTTTCAAGTGTAAGGATTTGTCCAAAAATGAATTTTAAACCGTTTTAAAGCTGAGATGGCTGGATGGCTTCTACTCCCCTTTTGCTCTTTAATGGTTTCTCTTTCTTGCTTCCTGTTTTCTTTGTGATAGTTTCTGAAGATTGCAAACCAGTCCAGGAGGAAATAGCAAAAGCAACTGGAAACGATCATGCTGTGAATTCTGACCCTGAACCTGGTGATTCGTGTGCCAGTGACGAAGAAAAGAATGCAGCAAATACAGAGCGTGATGCCAGTGGAGGTAAGATTGGCTGTCAGTCAGGGACAAGGATTAAATCTTACTCACCTGAAGTCTTTTAACAGAAGTGTTTGCCCTTTCCCTTTCCTTTGGCTATCAAAGTCTCCTTGTGCTTTTTTTCTTTCCTAAATTGTAAAAAATCAGGTGATGACTAGCTGACATCTGTAGTCATGTATAATTAATGCTTTTTTGGCACTTAAATGGTTCTAGGAGAAGAATCCAGGCCATGAAAAAACTGTGAGTCAGGAAAATAGCTGTGCAAAGCAGGACTGTAGTGAGGTTCCATGTGCTTCCAGGTAGCGTGCAGCTTCCTGGGAAATGCCGTGGTTCCCAGGGGCAGGAATCAACCCAGTATTATTCCCTGGTGTAAGTACAGAATCCACAGGAAGCTGAGTGTTCTTCCTCTTTAGTGTACATACTTCAGATGAGCAGTTTGCCACCTATTTCTGACTGAGTGTCACTGTCAAGCTTACAGGTGTTGCACACACACACACACGAGCTGCCTGCAGGCAGGGAGGGAGGCAGAGCAGGCAGGACTGGCATGACTGGCCTTGCATCATCTTTCTTCCTTAAATTCTTTATGCCAGATGCCAGAACAGCAGTACTAAAGACATAATCAGAGCCCAGGGCTGTGATGAGAAACAGCACAGCAAGTTCTCTTCAGGTGCCCAGGCTGATGTCCCTCATTGCTGGGCAGAAACGGTACCTTTAACACTAACCCTGTAAAGCATGTAACTCTGACATGGTGCTGAGTAAACCAATGTTTGATTGTTTCCTAATAGCACCAGATGGAAGTTTCTTGGCAGAAGGGAGGAGAAGCCTTGATGTGCAGGAGGCAGCAGGAGAAGCGGTACGAGAAGGGCCGGTGAGGGGGCAGAGACGAGCCCTGGCGCAGGACGGTGCTGCTGAGGGAGGGGCTGGCAGCGGAGAGGCCGGAGGAAAAGCTGCACGGGCGGGGCATCCGCTGCCCCAGGCAGACACGGGGGCTGCGCTGGAGGAACCCGCACCTGAGGAAGGCGGCGTGGCAGAGGGACATCCCGAAGGAAGGGGGACAGGGGAGGCAGTGAAGCCGGGCACAGAAATGTCACCTGGGGAACAGGAGGTGCTGGTGGAGGGGATGGGGAGCGAGGTGGCACTGGCACCTGGGGGAAAGGGGTCAGCTGGGGCACTGCCAGGATGGGAGGCAGACAGAGCTGTGTCCCAGGGGCAGGAGGGGGCTAGGGGGATCACTGAGGAGGAGGAGGCTGCAGAGCAAGGCCTCAAAGAAGTGGTAGAGCCCCCAGCAGAGGAGGAGGTGGGTGAGCCAGTGTCCGAGGCAGGGGAGTCCCTAGGGGAGGGAGGGTCTGCAGGGAAGGGCACTGTGGTGGGTGCTGTGTCAGAGGGAGAGGAGGCTGTGGAGGATGCCGATGTGGCAGCAGATGGGATTGCCAGAGTTGTCGGCCCTGAAGGAGAAGAGGCTGTTGAAGAAGACATTTCTGAAGGGGAAGAGGCTGTGGGGAAGCCTGGGGCTCTCTGGGAAGCACCAGGGGATATGGAAACAGGAGAGGCAATGCCTGGAGGGGAAAGGTTTGTAAAGCCAAGTGAGTTTTCCCAGCTGAAAGTGTCACGGGAAGAGTGGATGGAGATGGGGAAAGCTGTCGCAGAAGCAGCAGCACTTGAGAGTGCTCAGGCATGGGAGGTGGGAGGGAACACTCTCCGGAGAGTGGAGGACACGATGGAGGAGTCTGTGGAGCCTGACAAGGGTCCTGTACTGGAAGTGGCACCGGGAGTAGGGGCACTGGGGGATGCTCGGGGGGATCCTGTCACTGAAGGGTCATCACAGGTGGAGGAGACGCCGGCAGTGCAGGAGGAGAGTGCAGCAGAAACACTTTGGAGTGGAAACCCGTCTGCGGGCACTAAAGCGGAGACAGAGAGAGCAGTGGAAGGAAAAGCCGAAGGGGAGGTGGTGGGAGGGTCTGCAGGGGCGGCCGCAGCGGGCCCAGGAGGTAAAGAGGAGGCCACAGATGGAGCAGCAGGTTCAGAGGAGCCGGCAGCTGGGACAGAGGGGTGGCTGAGGTGTGGAGAAGTGAGAGGGAAGGGGAGGTCTCCCGGAGAGGGGGTGGTGGGCGAGGCGGTGCCGTCGCCCCCGGGGCTGGGCGTGACCCGGGCAGGGGAGCCCGGGCTGGTGGCCATCGCTGTGCTGGGCGGCCAGGCCGGGCGGGGAGCCCTGACCGCGGAGCCGGCGCTGGCCAGGGGTGCGGCAGTGGCCGNGTGGCGGATGGGCCCGGGGCTGGCGGGCGAGAGGGGAACCAGGAGGCAGCAGGAGGCTGCGAGGGAAGGGGAGCGATGCCCGCGGCGCTCGAGGGCCAGGGCGAGGCGGAGCGGGAGTGGGGCGCAGTGCGGCTCGTGTCCCCAGGGCACGGAGAAGCGCTTGGAACGGTGTCGCCGAGGGAACAGCCGACTGCAGAAACCTCCCCGAGCAGCCCTGCCCATGGGCATGGGGGAGAGGAACCGAGGGGGAGAGGGATCACGGGAGGCGAGGGGCTGTGCCTGGGCCCCCAACCGCAGCTGGCGGCTCCAGAGACGGGGACAGCGCGGGGCGAGGGCGGGCGGCAGGAGGAGGCGGTGGAGCAGGCAAGAGTGAAAGGCGAGGGGGAGCAGGCGAGTCCCTGTGAAAACACGAGGGAGAGCGAGATGGCGGATGTCCCGGCGAGTGCGGGGAGCGCCGCTGGAGCCGGGGAGCAGAGGAAGGACAGTCCCGTCGGAGGGAGCCCGGCTGGCCTGGGAGCCGCTGGCGTGGGCGACAGGAGCCGCAGTCCCCGCCAGGTGAGTCCTGCGTGGCTCAGCCCCTGCCCCCAGCAGTCCCCAGCTGATTCCCGTCAGAGACGGAGGCTGCACCACCTCGTCCCATTCCTTATCCGTTACTTAAATGTCTGCTGATGGTAGCTGGGTCAAGGAATGAGAAATTCTTCTGGGTGGCGGCTTCTGCATTCTTTCCTGTTCCCCAAATCCCGTGCAAATCCCTTTGCTGTGGCACTAATTCTCACAGCCCCTCCGCCCTCTGTCCCCCCCGGCCGTGCGGAGCAGCTCCCCCCACCCTGCATGTCACAGTTCTGGTGGCATTGGGTGAGCCCTGGGAGCCCTCGGCTTCCCTGTTACTCTGGCCTCTCCTCGCAGGAGCTGGCACAGCAGTACCTCAGTTCAGCACGTTCTCTGTGACGTTTGGCCATTTTTTCGTAGGACGGTGCAAATCCAGACCTCGTCATCGTGTCCTCAGAACAGCCTCAGGATGGGGAAGAAACTCTGCTCTGAGCTTTTTCTGCAGCTCCTCACTGTTGTCCTGCAACATGCACTCAGCTTGCTGTGGGTTTGTGCCGGCTGGGATGTCACTCGTGTTTACTCTGTGAGTACCACAACCACCTGTCACGTTTCACTGGAGCAGCTCCTCAGCGTGCAGCAGACGACCGAAACAAGCTTGTGTTTGCCAGCCCAGGAAACAGCACTCCTTTGGAATGATGAAGACAGTAATCACAAGGATTGTTCCACAGCTGTCTTGCTTGTTTTTCTTGAAAACCAGAGAAATACTGGGCTGACTGAACTTGCCCTCCTCCCCCAGGCACCACTTGCTCCTGCAGGCGGGCAGGGCTTTCAGCCTGGGAACCTCCCCGCCCGTGTGAGGGAAGGGAGCCCTGCTGCATGCACAGTGCCCCTGTGCCGGGAGGCGTGGGGGGCTTCCCTCTCCCGGGGTACCCAGGTTTGCTGCTGGCCACACTTCAGGGCATTTGAAATGTTGTTGAAAGTTGTCAAATCAGAACAATTCTAACAAGTATTTGTAAATGCCTGAAGCCTGGCCGTCTGCTTCTGCTGGAGTCCCTCAGGAGTGGTCCACGGAGCCTCAGTTGCGGCTGCCAGGAGGGTGGTCAGTTTAGAGTTGTCTCAGCCTGGTGCTGGCCGCCCATCTCTGCTGCCCAAGGCTCTTCTCAGCTCTGCTGCACCTCTGGCAACACTGGGGCCCCCTAAGACCCTTTTGGGCTGGGCACCTGGGGCTGGGTGTGCAGCAGCCTCCTGGCACTCTTAAGCCTGGTGGGTGCAGCAGACTCAGCCCCACACAGTGAGGGACTGTAACTGCGTTTTCAGGTAGGGAAAAGACACTGGAATGAGCAGAATTTTGAGTGGATTGGTGCTGTGAGTCACTTCAGATCAATATATATGGAACTGGAAACTCAAATGTGATTGAGTGGTTGCTGTGTGTTTCCTCCTAGAGATGTTCCTGTACTAGAGGTGGTTGCATTTGTATGTTCAGTCTGCACACATTCGTGCTGAGGACTGTCTCAGAGGGTTGTGTTTTCTGTGTACGTACCCACACCTGCACGTTCACTCAGGCCTATTAAATACCTGTACCAGTCTGTGCAGCTCCTTCAGTTTGTGCCAATGGTTTAACTGCAGGAATAACCCCTGCCAGTGCAGCAGGGCCTGGGCTTCAGTGTCTATCTCTGCATGCCAGTAGGCTGACTGATGTTGGGCTCAGTGTTTGTGCCACTAAAGCTGCCTTGTGCAGGTACCCCTGTAAAGCTCGTGCACCTGGGTGTTCGGACACACGGGTGGCAATTCCAGGGTTATAGGTGAGCAAAGACAGAGAGGGATGCAGGGATTTGCCTTTGCAGGGATTCCCTGGGAGCCCTCTGGGGCTGCAGGAGACCCAGGGCATCAGAGAAGGCCCTGATGAACAGAGCAGTGTGATTGGAAGGAACTGGAATGCTGGCAGTTCATTATTTAACAGTCTCGAAATACTTGTAAGTGACACTGATGTGTATGATTGTAACAGCTGGGGGAAAGAATCCTGTGGTTAGGAACATGTATGTGGACTTCCAAAACATCAGTGTCCCTGTCATTTGAGCAGGCAGAAGTTTGGTAATAAGCAAACCCATGGAAATGGATAATTGTATAGGTTTGGAAATGCTTCCCATGGTCCTTTCTGCTCTCCTATATGGTGCTAATTAGTAATAAACTTCAAAGTGAAAAGTAGGTTGCGTTTAGGGAAAAACAAGATGTGCAGCAAAAAGAAAAAAAGACTAATTATTAAAGTGAGCATATGTGAGCAAAGCAAACTATCCAACAGTGTTGCCACTGGCAAAACTCATTCTTGGCTCATCAGGAAGGCATTTTTAACTCCCTGAAGCGTCAGGTATTTTCAGCTGCCTGTCACTGCCTGCTGATGGTTGTGCCTCAGATGTGTCTCACACAGCTGGAACCTGGTGACGTTCCACAGCTGAAGAGATGCATTTCATCAGTTCAAAACCATGCCAGCTGTGCACTGTGGACACAGGATGGGAAAAGTTGAAAGTCCAGCTCCTGGAACCGGGCACCAAGCCCTGGCATTGCTGGCAGAGATGAGGAGTGGTGACTCACAGACACCACCGAGGATGCCGGGTGTGGTCAGCTCATCCATCTGTCTGAAAGAAGGGCTGCAAGGTGGGTTTCCTGGCTGGGAATTGCCTGAGGGGTTTTGGGGCTCAGCTGAACAAACCAGACAGGACAGAACCCTCTGCCTGCCCGTCGGGGCTGAGCCTCTGAGATGGCCCTTCTGTGCTGAGCCAGCTGTGCTGAGCCAGCTCCTGTGCTGTGCTGGCTCTCCTGTGCTGTCCTGGCTCTCCTGTGCTGTCCTGTCCTGTGCCGTGCCATGCCGGCTGTGCTGTGCCATGCTGTGCTGTGCCATGCTGTGCTGTGCCATGCCGTGCCAGCACTCCTGTGCTGTGGCATGCCAGGGGATTGCAGGGATGCTGGGCTCACTTCTGGCTGCTGTCCAAATCCTTGTCTGGTTGGACACCAGATTATTTTAATCTAGATCACCTATTGCTGATACGTTAAGCAACTTAAAATATCACTACAGCTGCTCAGCACTGGCAGATCTCCAAAGCAGGGTAAGAATCCTCTTAGCATCTCATTCTTGGTAAATATTTTGGTGTGCTGGGCTCCTCAGGCTTCTCTGGGAACAGCACAGGCTACTTACACTCCCACAAACTGCTTTGGAACATGTTCTACTCATTTACATTTTTCAGAGTTTTTGTTTGCTTTACTAACTGATCACTCCTATGAAACACGTTTTCCCCTTGAGCCTGATTTTCTTCTATAGAGACCAATTAACTAAGACATTGTTTTCTTCAAGGAGCCAGTAATTTTAATTAGTATTAAAATTATTTGCAAGCACTTGTCTTTGTAAAGAGCCTTTTAAACTAAAAAAGTTTTACATTCTGATTTTTTTTGTTGTTTCCATGTGTTCCCCTCTGATGTATTCTGAGAAGGTGCTCAGGGATGACACCAGCAGCTCAGGTATCAGTGAGTACACAGAGGTATTAATGCACATGAAGTCTGCTTCCTTGATCCATTTTTGTTTCTCTAATCCAGTTTTGTTTCTGGTTTTCAGGCCCAGTCACTAAATGCAGAGTCACTGCATGGTTACTTTAAGCAAGGGAAAAAGACAGAATGCAGAGATATTTGTAAGAAAAAAATTCCTGTTGAAAAAGAATCTTAGTGCTGGAACTGATTTTTCAGATATGCCAATGGATCCTTTCTGCACCGTTGGTGTTTCTGGCCAATGCAAGACCAAGGAATGAGACCTCATCTCTGTCCACCCTCTTTCATCAGCCTGTTCCCTGCCTGTGCTTCTGCAGCTGTGCCATATGGAGCGATTATCATCTGGCCAATTAGAGTCAGGTAGGGAACTTGCATCAGCATCCCACATGCACCTTCTCCCTTCTGCTCTGCCCCTCTTCCATCACAGCCAACCTTGCTTGTACTTCTAGAAAGAGTACAACGGATTTCCTCCAGTTGTAGATAAATCTGGATGTTGTTTTGTTGTGGTTTGCTGGAGCTCTATATTTTCTCTTGTTCAGCCCCTTGCACGGAAATCTCGTGACTTCTTGGGCCAGGAGATTGTGGACAGGGTCCAGCAGGTCTCCTTGTGAGCCCCATCCCAGGCTTTCCTGCGTATTTATTCTGACATTTCCACTGTCCCAGTAAATGGAACTGCACCTGAGACGTGAGCCCAGTGGAGCAGGGTAACCACTGCCTGTGACCAGGGGCCGGGGGAGCTGTGACAGAGCTGCACTTACGGCTTCTCCCCATTCAACTTCTCAGCAAGTGAAACAAAACACGTGGAAAACGATCTCTAAGCTTTGCTTAGTGAAATCTCCCCCATTTTTATTGCTTCAGGACTATGGAAGTAATGGCAGGCGTGTCAGAGGCATTGTCAGAGCCCACCATGCAGTCACAGTTCGCGTCTATCGCACTGCTCGAGGCCCTGCTGCAGACCTGTAGAAAAACAACATCCTCGATAACATCCACAGGACCCTGCCCAGCAATGGCAAGTACTGATTCCCACTCAGCCAGGAAGGCAGCTCTGCATTGTCCACACATACAGTATTACAGATAAATTTTTTAATTTGAAAAAAAGACCCCAGAAAATAACAGCATAATTAACTCTGTAATTGCTTCTAGAGGAAGAGTTCAACTTCTGCTTCCCTGCCTCTATTCTTTTTTAATGCCCCGTGGTCAGAGCTGCTGCTGCAGGGACTGTTGGTGGCACTGGGGGCCCAGCATGATGGCATCCTGACACAGGTTTACTTCAAGTCAAAAATGCCACTTTGCACTGTGTTAATGTTTGTGACACAATCTTACACCATTTCCTTATGGTTAAAACTTTCAAGTTCCTGTGTTGCTTTTTGTAAGCAAACAACTGAAGGAAAGCTTACACTCTTTGGGAAAAACAATCCCTCAAACCAAACTGAGTGGATAAGAAAACACAGATGTCTGGAGGAGTTCAGGGAAGGTGGGCATCCAGATACCTCTGTGTTCTCAGTGAGCAGAACAGTACCCAGGGGTCAGGGCCCTGATGAGCTGTGGCTGGGGCTGCTGTGCTGGGGAGCTGCATCAACCCACAGAGCAGGAAATGGGACACAGGATGTGTCTGGGGCTGTGGGGAACTCAAAACCAAACCAGGTCTGGTTAGGAACCTGTGACCAGGAACAATAGAGCCCCCACAGTTGGGTGGATGGAGGTGAGGCTTACAAGCCTTGTCTTAGTGGGGATGGGGCTGGTGGTTCCCAGGTACCTCCCAGCAAGGGTGGGCTGACAGCCCCCTGCCCCAGGGCTCTGGAATATAACTGATGTCTCTTTACTTTCATCTCATTGTGTTTTCAGTGCCCAAGATGAAAATGCAGCATTCCCACGATACAGAACAGCAGCACAGCACCAAACCCAGCCCTTGGGCAGCTCAGCTGAGGGAGATGCAAAAGCAGAATGCAGGACAGGGACATTTGTCATCAACACTAAAGCTGCTCAGTCCAGGGATCCAGTGTGCCACGCGGGGTTCAGGGGTGCAGCGCGAGCTGCAGGTCGCTGGCCGGGCTGGCGGCCGGTGCCTCCCTCAGCTGCTGTCCTCAAAGCTGCTGCTGCTGCCGCAGGAGTGGAACCTCATGGTGCTCAAGGGGTCCGACACGTACCCTGCCAGGGGCAGAGAGGGGGTCAGCTGCCGCCCGGCGCAGCGGCCGCGCTCCCCGCCCCGTGCCAGCGGAATTACCGGCGGCAGAGCTCCGGGAGCCCGGAGGGGCCCGCGGCAGGGGCTCACCGTTTTTGTCCACGGCTGGGCACTGGAAGTTCCTTCTCATGTCCTCCAGAGACAGGCCCTGAGAAGGGGGCTGCCCCGTGCTGCAATTTAAACAGGAGGCATCAGTTTAGGTAGGACTGATGATGGCACATCTCCAGACCACGAGAACTTTTTTCCAGAGTGGAAGGGAAGGACAGCACCATGAGACATCAGCCTGGGGCCTGGCCACAGCAGTTCAGTAAACAAAAAGCAACAGTAAGTCATGAAGCGAGACCATGACCCCCAGGCACGCTGGCACTCAGTTACCCTTCTCAGAGTAACTGCCCTCAAATACCCCATTTGGGGCTTCACAGCTGTCTCGGGATTGCCATCTTGGAAGCAATTCCAGGCATCAGTCCAGGGCCATTGACACGTATTTTATGTGTCACTGCTAAAAGGTGCAGGTACATTTGCAAATACATTTCTCAGACAAGGAAGATTGTGGAATTATCTTCCAGTCATGGACCAAACCCACTGTCCTGCCAACATGTTGTTCATCCCTGATCCTAGAGATGAGAGTTGCTATGTTTGCCCTTGAAATCAGTTCTCCCACTGGTAGGGTATAATACCTCAGGTATTTACTTAATGGTACAATAATATAGAGAACCCATGTGTGTCCCTGCCTTAAAAAGCATCAGGAGTTCTTCTTACCGTTCTGTGGGCATGAAATGAGTGATACACAGTTTTTGGGATGCACCCTGGTAGGAACAGTCCCAGCAATGCTGACTCCCACAAACCTCTCTGTGAGGCTCTTCCTTATACAGTTGTCTCCTGCCTCTGTACCTGCTGGAAGGCTCTGGATTCTGTCTGTCTTTCTGTCTGTCCATCTGTCCTCTCCCTTCTCAGCAAGGACACTTTCACCTTCCCCTGCTGCCCTCCCAATGGCAGCCTGGGCTCTGTGATGGACACAGGTGATGGCACAGGTCTGGTGGTGCTCTCTCCTGGTCCTGCCACGCCACCTCCCAGCAGCACAGCCCACTTCTTTCCTTCAGTCATCTCAGCGGGAGCCGTGCAGAGCCCCCTGCCTCCCTCGGGCCCCGCGGTGACTCGTACCCCTGGGACCAGGCAGCGTAGGCTCGTGCGTTCAAGGCGTACTCCAGCTCGAATCGACTGCGCAGCGCGGCGACGTGGCTGCGCCCGGGCCCGCCCCGGGCCACCAGGCAGTCCGAGGAGGAGGAGGGAGACAGGGACCCGCTGCTATTGCTGGAGGCTGGAGACATTAACTGGGTTAAAAAAAAAATAAAGGTACCATTATGGCATATTTACAGTCCCTTCTCATCTCTCTTTCTCCTAAGTCATATCCCACTCTTCCTTGGACTTTTCCAGCAGCTCCAAAGCCACTGCTGTCCTCAGCTGCTGCCACTGTCCCTGTCCCCACTTGCACTCCCATCTGCTTGTACACACACAGACCTGCCCCGCTGGGAGCCAGGTCCTCACCTCAATATTGCACAGACACTCCTCTAACTTCGTGACGACTTCTGAAAACTCTGGTCTCCCCTGTGAACACAACAGGAAAACCAGAGCTGGGTTAGAAATGGAAGGGGGCAGATCTGATGTGATTGGATTGACACACAGGGAAGGGATGAGTCACAGTCCCCATCATTTCCCCTCTCCGAATTTCAGGGCATAGCTGTCAGTCTGTTTGGGAATCTGATGAAAACTGCAAGTTCAGTGCTAAGCTACAACATGAAGACACGTGTGCATATGAACTTTAACTGCAAATCATCTCTTTTTCTGTAACAATTAGACTTGAGCTAATAATGACTAGATCACAAAAATACTATCAATAAATAATTGGCTCTGCTCTTCAGGTTGACATTCTCTTTGCCCACGAACAGGACTTCGGACACAGCAACAGCAGTGATGAGCAGCGGACAAGTTCCTGGCCAACCTGCCTGTATGGCCATCCTCCTCCCTCCCTCGTCCACGCACCTGCACCTCTGCATGGCTGCTCCACACTGCCTGCCCAGCCCGCTCCTGGGCAGGTGTCTCTATCTCTGCATGCCTCCTGTGGCAGAAGGATTTCTGGAGGCCGTGCTCGGGACAGGATTGCAAGTGAGAGGAATGACAAGTAGCCCTCCGTCTCTTACTGCCCATCAATGTCCTGTCCCAGCTCCCAGTTCAGCCTTCCCAGGAAGCTCAGGTGTGACTGAAGCAGCACATACAGCATTGTTTGATAGGGAAGGGCTGAGAATACCTTAATGAGGTAACTGCTAAACAAGCTCCTCATTCCCATCACATCATTCTCAACAGAACTGCCTGCAAGAGGCAGGCATGATTTAAGGGCTTTGGGACAAAGCCCTGTAGCTGTCCCAGAAGTCCTCCAGTCCAGGAGGGACAGCAGCTCTGCCATTCATGACGGACATCAGCCCTCTCATCCCTGAGGGACATCAGAGGGAAAACACACACAAATGAGGCTCCAAGTTTTATCCCTTTGCAAGAAGGCCTAGTAACAAACTGGGCACTAAATGCTTTGCTTTCTCAGAAGGGTGAGAAGAACATGATGTGTCCATTTTCACTCCCACAGACTTGTCTGTGTCCACAGGAAAGGGAGGGAGAAGAGTGTGTGCTCTCCACGCTGGTGGCTGAGCAGGGGAGCAGCAGGGGCTGGTCTGAGAGCCGGGGTGCAGAACTCACGGATTCCTCCTGGTGCCTCCAACCAGGGGTGTGACAAGCTGGGGCAGGGACAGGATTTCCCCAGGGACACGTGTCAGTCCCTTGGGTGATGCGATCCTTAGCTACTCTTTAAAGCCTTCTGCTCTTCTGACTGATCCAGTTGCTCTGCTGCCACTGCACTGAGACCCTCCACTTGGAAAAACACATCGGTGCTACAAGAACCTTGGGCTCCAAAAGCCCTTCAACGAGTAACTTACTCCTAGGACAGCAGTGTGAAAAACAACCTCAGCAAAACCCACCCTCTGGGCACGGAGCCCGTCCCAGAAACACGGAGTCCTCCAAGCTGGCTCCTTGTTAGCTGAGGGAAGACTGGTGGGAAGAAGGGAGATCCCATCGGATGACTGGGCACAAACCTGACTGTGAGATGATCTCAGTGGTTCCTTCTATAAAAGAGTTTGGTTAAAAAACCATATCTGACCATTAGCATGTCCCTGAGCTCTACTTCACAAAGTGTTCATACTCAGTTACTGCATGTGACAAGCCCTGTCACCTCCAGTGGAACTTGTCCAGAATCCATCAGATTTGCCCACTGGAGACCATGGAAGAACGGACTACAATTTTAGAGTTGCACTTAATAAAACTAAAATGTTTACTTCTTTAGAGAACTCAGCCCTAGGCCTTATGGCAAATTTTCTGTCTCTAATTAAAGCTCACAAATCCAATTAGCCAATGAAAAAGGCTTCTCAGGAGGTGCTGCTAATCTTCTAATCACCAGTTTGCCTTTGGAAACAGCTGCTGTCAAAAGTTTCTGGGAAACAGATGTTCAAGTACCTGATAAATAGAAACAGGGACATGGCACATGGGAACTTGGTTTCAGCTGGGATGAGCCTTGAATGAAATTAAAGACAAATAAAAGGATACATTTTCTAATTTGGAGGCATTTCATGGCCATCCAGAAAAACCCCTTCAGGTATACTCCATTTTCTGTCTTTTTTTTCTTGAAACTGAGCAGACCTTGTGGAGAATTTTGACCTGTGAACACTCATTGAGCCCCAAAACTTACCATATTTCCCTAACACATGATAGCAAAAGACCTTTAGTAAAGCTAAATAAAGCCTAATAAAGAACAGTAGCAAAAAACCTTAAATAAAAATCAGTTAGACAAGTTTTTGCTCACATGTTGTGCAAAGTTCTGTCCATCCATGGGCTGACTGAGCTATCAATTGTTTTATAGTTCTGTCCTGAAGCTCTAAAACACTGGCAAGATGAAGTGACATTGGAGTCACACCGATGGGTAACAAACTGTGCTGGGACTCTGAAAAGATGGTTTCTCCATATAGGGGCTAAGTGGCTCTGGGAATGCTGACAAGACAGAGGGGCTGCACCCATCTCAGTGCTTGCTTAAGTCAACACTTTAATATCAATACATTTAAAAAGAACGTGTGTTACATGCTGTCAGTAGCCGTTCCTTACAAAAATCTGAGAGCAGCAAGGAATTTTCTACTCATTCTGTAACAGCTCAAGTCATAATAAGCATTACATGATTAATTAAGTTTTGTTGAAAGGCTAAATGTTAATTTACTTTCCTCCTCAATTCACCAGCTCTCCTGTATTTCCTGACACACCCCATATCTGCTTGGGCGCTTTCTGCAGTGACCCTTCCCACGGACACCGTGATTTTGGGGCCATCAGCCAGAGCAGTGTGCCCATTTCCCTGCTGCCGGGGGCACTCACCTCAGGACAGGCGTTCCAGCCCCTCATCAGCAGGGCGGAGATGGGCTTGGGGATGGAGTAGCCGATGGGCGGGCGGATGTGGTGGTAGGCCATGTCCGCCGCCGCCGCCGCTGCAGGGACAGCCCCGAGACGCCCGTTAGCACCCCACACGCACCCCAGGAACCCACCTGCCCACCACCGAGACACCCAGCGGGCGTGGAAACGCTGAGCCATCCAACCCACGAGTAAAGGAGGCTGGATGGGGGCTGGAGGTTAAAGGAGGCTTTTCCAGTCAGACGGAGAGCAGAGCGAGATGCCCATCACCGTGGCCACAGGTCACACAGCACTCAGGGTCTCACTGGCAGAGGGGGCTGAACCCTCCCTCCTTACCCGTGCTGGCTCTGACCTCCAACAACTCCTGCAGCGCTCATGACCTCCAACAACTCCTGTCAGACATCCAGGGGTCAGAATCTCAGGAGTGCAAAGTGCAGCCCTGGAGATGTTGCTCTGCTGTTTAAACTCCCCCCGTTCCCTGGTTTGTGGGTGCTGCCCTGGAGTACACAAGGAGCTGTACCAAGGAATGGCTTTGCAATCCCAACACCCATGTGAGAGACAAAAAAGCCTGTAGTCAGAGTGTCTTGTTCCTAGTCCTAGACTGAGATAGTGCATTCAGTGAAAAGCACAGAACTATCCTATCTTAGCACTTAATAACACATTTCAGTTAGATATTGGTTAAAATTACATGTTGTAGCTACTTCTCTAGTTTAGAGAAATTTAAAATATTAATTTATTGAGCATGTTACCTGGTTTCAGGTGAGCAAATGGAATCTCCCCTGTTAACAGCTCCCAGAGGCACAGAGCGTAGCTGAAGACATCGGCTTTGATGGTGTACCTTGTGCACTGGGTGAACACCTCAGGGGCCATCCAGCGCAGGTTCTGTGCACCAGGAAAGAGCAATCACACATTAGCAGTGTTTGCTTCCTCATACAAGCACCTGTACCTGTATTTGTATGCTTGTTTTCCTTTGTTTCCTTATTTCCTGCCTCCATCACTCCATAAAATAATTGGTAATCTGACAGGAAAAATTTTCACCTGGCTTGCAGAATCTAGTCAGTGTGTTACTGTGCATGATATGCAACTGCATTAGCTTGGTGCTATCTCAGCTCCACAGAGCCAGGCTGAGCAGGCTTTAAACATGACAGTAGGGTGAGAATAAAAACAGAATAAAACCCCAGGCTCAAGGTCTGGAGATCACATCATATGCTCTGAGAGATATATGCGTATATGCCACATAATAAGAATTAACTACTGCTCCAGCTGGCAGAAGTAAAAGCTGACAATAGCTGCACTGGACTGGGGCCTGCTCTTCTGGGGTCTTGCTGCTCCCTGCAGACCCCCAGTTCTGAGGCTGCTTCACAAGCCACCAGTCTCTCCCTGGGGTGACGGGATCAGGGTGGATTTTTAGATTCCTTGTGCTCCTTACTCTGCATCCTACACAGGGCAGGACAGCCCTCATCAGGCCAGCTTTCCTCAGACAGCCCTTCTCAGCAGAACAACACCAAGCCCCAGCAAGACTCCAGTGTGAGCAGCAGCCCCACTCCCCACACAGCGAGTGCCACTACAGAGTGCTAAGGAGCTGCTGTAGCACCACCCCTCCTCTGGCACTGCCCATCCCATCCTATCCCACCCACATTAATAGTTAGGGTGATGTGAACATTCCTGGCCATGGAGTGACCCACAGGACACATCTGGACTCAAAGCCATGAGGACAACAACTGTCTTGTAAATCTGACAGTGAGCAACGGGCTATTGTGAAGAAAAGAACTGTGAAATAAGGGAATCAATGCTGAGTAACTAATTCCTTGCTAGAAAAAGGAACCACCTGCCAGGAGCATGTGTGTAAGTGGGGAAGAACGGATTAAAAATAACTCTTTAGTAAGGAATTGGGGCAATAGAGCTCCAAAGACAACCTTATAAAGCATTGTTTTCTGCTGCAGATGTTATATATTCTCTCATCTCAGCTAATAAAGACAGTTCGAGGAAAAAAATAAAACCAAGACAAAGAAACACTGAGAGAGATGAAATACTACACCAGTCCATCTTTTCCAACAAACTTATTTCCAATGTCTTCTTCTCCTAAACTGTGCTTGCCTGTGTGTTTGATGTCAATTATGTGGAACAAAACAAGAAACAAACCCCAGGTTGTTTTGTCATGTTGTCTTCATCTAGGGATTGCAGAAATCGAGATTCTGAAACAGCAAGAAGAATTAATCTCAGGCCAATACAGACACACACCTTATTATACAAAAGTCCTGCCTTAAGTACAATTCCACAGGATCCTCTCAGTCAGCACATGTTTAGTTTTAGAGCATTTGGGGTTAATTTAAAAGTGTTTCATAAAAACTCCTTACCTCCAAAATCAGCAACTACTGCATGACCATCCTCATACAGGAGAATATTGTGACTGGGGAAAAAAAAAACTAAAGGTAATTGTTTGATAGTGTCTTAAAGATGGTGAAAATGTTACAGCTTTTGGGTCATAGCTAAACGTTTGAGTTCAAACCACCTCCTCGGGTAGCTAAAGGCCTATAGATACGTCTCATATTTATTGTTAGAAAGTGCACATCACCCCTGAGAGGGCAAACCCAAAGCTTCAGAAACCATAATGTCAGCTTCTAATCAATATCAGAGCAAAACACCTTCTGTAATTAGTCACAGACCAAGTCTAAGAGCTTTATTCAATACGTGCTCTGAATCTCAGTGATGAAGCGACAAAGATCATGATGGAATATAAACACAGTGATGATCTTAAAATAAAATTGCATGGACTGATTCTGTTTCCTTCTAAGGCTTATGTAGGTGGTAATCCCTAATTTATGCCAGCCTTTAGAAGAGAAGGAGCAGATCTGAAGAGTCCATACGGAATGGATCATGCAGGCAAAGAATATTTGCCCATTGCAAAACATCATTTAGCAGGAAAAGCGTATATAGAATCTATTGAAAATTCATTTACTGATTCAGGGAAGTTACAGAAACTGATTTAATTTTCAGCAAAGAACACACAAGATGAAGCAGAAAAAAGACCACTTCATAAAACCGTATAATCATAGAATCATCAAGGCTGGAAAAAATTCCAAGATCACAGAGTCAAACCTTTGACTGCTAATCCAATCTCTGACTGATTTGCATGCAACAAATCCAGGGAGAGACTTTTGGAAATCGGCAACACAAACACAGGGTTTCAAAGAAAATGGAAACCTGGGGAAAGACCCACAAGATGCTTTAGCTACAGCTACTGATTTTTCTTTTTTAAAGTAAAAAAAATACACCCCACAGAAATAAGGCTTGGAAAGTACAGCTTAAAAATGCTGTAATTGCCTCAGTGGCACTTGAAAATTTGAAAACCTCAGGTGAAACAGGTGTTCTTAAGCCTGTGTTTTGAGAAATACAGCAAGAAAAATCCAAGCTGAACAGAGCTGGCAGAAGACTAATACTGAGTTCAGCAGAATCAGAAATTGTCTTCTGTCAAGGTCACACAGGATTGCAATGGTGAGAGCAGGCATTGTTCTCTTCATGAAACCATGGAAGGAAGAAAACGAGGTGAGAATGAGGAGTGTGCAATCATCCTGGCTTTGTGAGAGGACATGGCTCTGGGGTCTGCCAGGCACGGAGGCTTCTCTCTCCCGTGGCAAGTGACAGGCACAGCACGTCCCTTTCCCAAGGATGCAGGCCATTAAAAGATCCTTCTGCCTTTAACACGCCGTGGGTGTAATGAAAAGCAATGGATATTTTAAGATTTCACAAGGGATGTTTCAACAAAGAGTCACAGACTCCGTGCCCATTACCACCAGGCTGCCATCCTCTCTTTCATCTCCCTCACCAAGCAGCTCTCAGAAGTGTTCACAGATAGTTGGAGCCATCAAAAGCGGGTCAGTCCCTCAAAGGCTTGCTCCAGCCATGTTCGGCTGTTATGGCTTAAATTAAATGGATACTAAAATGGTCTCTCTTTTATTGAAGTGCTATAATCATTGTGGCTGCCATCCCTCACCATGGTGTAAGTAGTAATAAGTTGATGCATGTCACCATTACTGATGGCTGTCAGAAGTGAAAAGCAAAATAGAACTCCCAATTATTCTTCAAATGGAAGGATAACCCCTTTTCCAGGGTAGAGACACAAAAGATTAATTTTCTTCTCTATTCTGTCAAGCCATATTGCAGGTTTATTTAATGCATTATGTGCAGTGCATGAGATTTCAGAAACTCACAAAGGTGGTTATGAGTAATGTGAAAATTTAAGGTAAAAAATACGAGGCTCCTGTGAAGCCACTGGCAAAACTTTACACAGAATTTCACTCTTAGTCTTTCTCTTAAGTTGTTGCAAAGATTTTCATCTGGTAATTGTGCCTGTGGGTTGGCTGGGACTCATGCTGCAAACATGACTCCTGCTCTTGCACTAAACTTTCAGAAGTTGAGCTCTCAGCAGCACACATCAATGGCACCAACACCCCTACAGCACATTACCTTCTGACCCTCACAAATACGATCTGTGTGAGCTCTGTGGGGCAATTACATGCTTTCCGGCTCTCTGGGAAGATACTGGTTTGGGTTTTCTTTTGTGGAAATCATTATTTTAAATCCTTCAGTGCAGAACTGTTCTTCTAAGAGCCACCAAGGCATGAAGCTGAACTGTGAGGTCTGAGCCTTGGCTCCCCCAGAGCAGCTCCCCAGGCTGCAGCAGCCAGGCACGGGGCTCTTGGCTCGTGCCACTGCCTCAAAAGCAAGGCTCTCCCTTGGAGCAAGACAGGTTTGTGGCCTGGAAGGAACCTGGGCAGGGATGCAGGTGTGTGAGGGAGACTCAGAAGGACAGTGGAGGATGCCATTCCAGCCTGCCTGTTGCTCTCGAGGGCTGACAGAGCTAAGGACCATGTTTTGGCTTTAGAAAAAGCATCATTTTCATCTCCAATCCTGCAACCAGTGCAGTTCAGGTGTTTCACCCCCTGTTGCTGAAACACGCACATGACTGTTTCCATAGCTGGAACAGCAAGAACGGGCCTTTCCCTGCAGACACCGAGGACTCGGGGCTCCCATTCGGACACCACCGAAGAGATGGGCGAGTGCCCAGTCCCGTGAGGACCTCGGCTCCCAGAGGGAGCAATCAGAGCTGCTGTCAGCTGTAACAAACGAGCCAAGCAAACCCAGAAACACGTGAACTAAGTGACTACGGGGAAATATTGACAGTAAAAGAGACAAAGCAAAGGGAAGGAGATGAAGTGATGAGGGAATGTGACCAAGTGCCCCTTGACAGCAGGTGTTAGGCTGAAACTGAGCATTGGAAAACGGAGATTCAGAAAAACAAACAGATGCAGGAAAACACCATCAGCGACTGCAACCTTCAAGGACAATCACAGCTCAGCAGTTGTGACTCGTAGGGGCTTGTATAAAACCTCTGAGATTATTTTCAATTGAGTGCTAATGAGACACTGTGGGGTTGCAGGAGACTGCAGGGTGTCCCTGTGGCTTTGAGCTTCCATGTTGCCTAAATTTTTAGGTTAAAGACAGAAACTGACCTGTTCAAATCCCGATGTATGATGGGCTGTGTGAGATTGTGGAGGTACTCCATGCCTTTGGCCACATCTACAGCAATGATTAATTTAGACTGCAGATCAAGAATTCTGTATTTCATTAAAAAAAAAAAAAAAACTTGAAGTTAATAAACAGTTGAAAATTATTCTTATCTGTAAATCATGGGACATTTAAAATTGTTTTACAGACAAAATAATGTTAATAAAATAATGTTACATAATCTATGTAAAGTAAATCTATATATTGTAAAGTAATGGCAATAACACCTTTGTGATTACTTATCAATTTACCTCGTACACCCAAAAAAGTGAACCAAAGCTCGATATTTTCTAGTGTGTTCCCTTCTCTGCTGTCCAATACTGAAATGAGTATTTACATCAGCGGAGATCCCCTACCCTTCTAAATGGTGTAGGGCAGGCCCCCGTGGTGGGTGAGGGTGATACCTCTTCTGCTCGTGGAGCAGGGAGAAGAGCGATCCCCCGGAGATGTACTGGGTGACGATGGCAAACTGGCTGGGGTCATCCAGGCAGGCTCCCACGAACTGGATGACACAGGGATGGTTCAGCCGGCAGAGGATGGAAACCTCCCGGCAGAACATGTCCACATCGGATTTGGAGCAGTAGGTGTTGGCTCGGTAACTTAGAATTGACGTGCGAGGAAGCAGAAGGCAAAATTATCATAAAATAAGGGCTTTTTAAGTCCTTCAAACTAGGTCATTGACCAAGCAGGATGGAAAAGCCTGACAAACTTACCGTTTGATCGCAACAATTTTATTTCTACATCGTCCCTTATAGACTTTCCCAAAAGACCCTAAAATGGTTTAAAATAAATAAGCTCAAATTCGTTTGTTATGAACATCAAACGTTTAAAGTGAATGCACTCTCATTTCTGGTACCTGAGCCAATAATCTCATGGAACTCTATCTCAGAGAGCTGAAGGTGGAAGTGTGATGGCAAACCAGCGCGGAGGAGGAGGACATCGGCCTTTTCTGCAAGAGAAAGACTCATCCCATTTGTAAAACATGGTCAGGGGAGGACCAAGCACAAAAGCTCTGAACTTCAGAACTCTTGCATGGGGAAAGCTGATTTTTCCCTGTAAATTGGCTGCTAATCCTGCTCCCTGCTACAGCAAACCCCAGTGACAGACACATCCTTGCAACCAACAGGTTGCCTTGGGCATTCCTGGCTCGAGCACTGTACCAGCCACGAGCACTGTCCCACATCCCCACACTCTGCCAGTGCCATGGGATGGTAGCACAGAATTCCTTACATGGAGAATTAATTCATTTTTCTGCATAGCCAGTGCTCATTGCTGCTGCTGGGGATGCAATTCTAGAGCCAACTGGCTTTTAGTGAATCTAAACTTTGCAACTGAATTTGTCAAGTAGTTGTCAAATGTCTCCATCTTGTTGATCTTGTTAGTTTATTACTATAAAGTTTATCAGAATATTTCTAAACAGAGCATTTTGATGCTGCTATGTAAAAGCTGTAAGGATTTAATTACATCCAGAGTGAACATTTAAAGTGGAAAATTGAAAGTACCACCAAAAAAAAAAAAAAAAAAGAGGAAATATCTTAAAATACCTTAAAATATTTATCTGAATGTTTCAGCTGTATTTGTTTCAGAGTAACACAAGTTATTTTTTTGGACAGAATTTTTCTTATAAGGATAATTCAGGCATTTTATGGTGTGATTTAAATGACATTTATTTGCATTCATGGAGAAGTGGGTATTTCATTACTGCTATTTCACATCACAGCCTTTTCTCAAAGAAATAAAAAGAAATACCTATTTTTTAAAGTGAATGAAAACAAGGCAAATACAGGAATTCTCATTGTGCTGAGTAACAAAATTAAGTATATTGGTTCCTAAAATTATCCCAGGGAAATGGAACAATGAAACATAAAAATTCCAGGAATAATGAATCCCGTGTAGGATGTTCAGGCTGACAAACACATTGGATAAAAAGACCACAGAAGTTCAATTTGCCATTGCAAATACCTTTTGTCATGCTTTTAATCTTCCCTAGAGGGGATGGTACTGACACGTAGGAACCGTCTGAAATAAAGAACAGTGAAATTTATGGAGTTCAATGACAGCATAAGTGATAGTGATGATAAATTAATGAGTCAATGATGGCTGAAAGAATTAATAATAAAGGGTGGGAATTCAGATAAACACACAAACACAGCTGATGGGAGCTGGTTTGGGCTGGGATTCAGTTCATTCTCTTCACCGTACCAGGCACAGCAGGCTGGGGTGCTGTATGGCCTTGAAAGGAAGCTGTGCATGGCTTTATTGATTGCTGCAGAGTGCTCTCGACTCGCAGGTGCTGAGGGAGCCAACAGAGCCTTCAGATCCACTGGGTTTTGTAAAGGAGCTCTGGCCAGACTCCCAGACTGGACTGTGAACACACTGCACTGTTTAGTTCACTGACGAGACCTTCCCAAAGGCCTCAGCTTTCTCCCTGCACCAGAAATTTCATCCCCTTTTTTTCTGCTCAAGTGGAAGCCAAGTCCTTTTAGAAATCAGAATTCCAAAATATCCCTGCGTGTGCTAATCGCTTGCCAAAACAATTTCCATTACACCTGTGACCTCAGTCCCCTACAGATGTACATACACTTGAGCCATACTACACCTAACCCTGGAGCAGGCCAAGGATTCAGGGAGCAGGCTGATGCTGCTGCTGGCTGTAGGTTCCTCCTGTCCTCACACCTGGAGCAGAACACGACCCAGAAAAGCTGCAGGGTACAGCATCCTCATCCTCTCTGAGGCAGCGCTCCAACACGTGGCCAAAGGTTTTGTTTCATCTAATTCACTTCCTGGCTCTTGTCATTTAGTCACCAATACGAATGAGTATTTTCGTAGCAAAATGTGTAATTAATTCTTCCAAAGGGGGCATTAGATATCCAAAGATATTAAAAAATATGAAGGGGGGTGAGTACAGAAAGATAAAAAGTCAACAGTCAAAGAAACATCAGGACTAAGCAGCACAAAAAGAACAGCAACAGGACATGCCCAGGCCATGAAAAGGTGTGAGCAATGATTGACAGGGACTCATCTTCAGCTCACAGCTTTGGGCTCTCCTTTCTAGGAATAACACAAACTGACAACTCTAATTTAAATAACCCAACATTAAATTAAGCATACCCAGAAAATGGTGAGTCCCATGACAATGATTTCATTTGTGCCAGACAGAACTGACCCAAAGCTCTCTGTCGTGGGTGAAACTTTTCCAGAGATTTCAGCAGCCTTTGGATCAGGCCCTTTGGCTAGAGAATAAAAGGATTGCTCAGCCCATACCTCCGCCAGGCTGGGAGTATTCGTTGCAGGGGGATTCATCCTGAGGTCTCTTGTAATGCTTCAGGAGGGTCACAATTGCATCGTGACCTAGGAAGGAATGAGGAAATACAAAGATTTGCAGGTAACTCAAAAGACTTTTTTTTTTTAAATTAATTTATACAAAATCAGGGGATTTTTAAAAAAAACGTACAACATGCCTATAAAATATGCAAAGACATGGTGATGCTAATCTAAACCTACTGTGATTATTAATTGTAGAAATATGGGAAATTTCTTCCAGCAAACACAAGCATGTTATTTTCATGAGTCCACCTACTCCTAAAATGCAAGACGTGGCAAAGGAAAAACATGCATTGCAGAAATTCTGCAATGGAAGTTGACAATAGTCTTCAGTGGACCTAACAAGGAAAACCAGTGCCTGTAAACACTCTTTTTGTAGTCCTAACCCAGAGAAGTTTGTACACCTATTGCTGCAGATGGAAGCTACGCTTGCCCCTGCCCCTTGCGAGGCACCAGCTGGCAGCGGGGCCACCTGCTCAGGTGTTGGATGCACAAAACTCTGCCCGGCGGCATTTAAAATTCTTTCCTAAACCTTTCCAAGATGAATGTTCCCTCAGTAATTGCATGTGTATTATTTTGCAAATAATCAGGTTTTGAAAAGCCTTGCAAACCCATAGTTTTAATATATTACAGGCACTCTCACAATAAAAGGCACTGCAGGGGAATGTCCCAGAAGTTACAGACTCAGAAACAAGATGGGAGCTGCTACCTGGCTGTGTGTGCAGGACAGTGTAACAGGAACCACGGAAAATGCCTCACTTTGATCCATATTTGCAAGAGTTCAAGATTACTGACTGATTCATCCTTCTTCCCAATGTTCAGCAATAAAATGAGAACTTATGCACATGCCAGAGGAGGAACAGCCCTTGCTGCACAGGCTGCATGTCTCATGTTTCAGCAGCAGAGAAACACTCCTCTTCTTGAGTTTGTGCTGGATTAAACCGATGTTTAACAGAGATCTGAGATGACAAATTGAAGGGCTGGGGTTTATAACCCTTTGTGCCATTCCCTGGGGAGCAGATGGTGAGAGCTCTGTCTGCAGGCATGGCAGGTTATTTTGCAATGTTATCTCCTTCCCATGCTGCCCTCTCCTTCCTGCACAGCTTCTGTGGATTTTGTAGCAGAAACTAGGAAATTGAAATACCTTTCTCATAAGCCCACATCAAACAGGTCTGTTCATCCTTTTCTCCGCTGGACCTGCTGGGATCACAAGCTACGAGGTTCATATCAGCTCCGTTATCCAGCAAGAACTGCACAAGGCGAATGTGGCCGTGGTAGCAGGCACAGTGCAGTCCTGGAACATCAGAGAAGTGTGGGGAGCACAGCTGTCAGAACACGGCAGTACGACTGCAGCAACCACTGTAAAGTGCAAATTGATTTCCCTGATAAACAAATATATTGTCAAAAAAGTACCTGAGGCGAGAGGTGAAAATCAAACATTAAGGCTGCAAGAACCAATCTATTGCCTCTGCACCACAGTAAATGTGCCACCATTTACTCTACCACCTGAAAACCACATTTAACCACTCTGGATGTGAGAAAAAGCAAGTGGAAACAAAGGCAGCTCTTTGTAGTGGGGACAGGAAGGTGTGCAGCCCCTCAGACACTCTATCCCAGGAGCCTCTCTCTTTGCAGAACAATTTCTAACACGACTTAGAAGCCTCACTATGGGAGGAACAGTTTACACCAGGTTTTGTTACTCATATAGACCCTAATGAGCCTGATACATCCTCACTGAAGTCTTATCACTTCTATGCCTCCTGTAAAAATATTTCAAGAAAGCTGTGCTCTGTCTGAAAGGTACTTGGGTGCTGGAATTGCCCTGGAAATCCTGATGGTGTATGGCTTCCCAGTATTTTGGTGCTGGTACATACCCTCACACACAGCAAGTATGATGATGTTACCTGTGTGCCCATCTCTCCCCTGGTGATTGATGCTTACAACATTCTGGTCAAGAAGAAACTTGACGAGTTCTATGTTCTTTCCATAGGTGCAAGCACTGCAGAAGCAAAGGGAGTGGTGAGTGCTATAGTCCATAAGAGAAGTACTTTGGGTAGCCAAAAATTTACAAAGAATTACACAGAGATAAAAATGCAGTAATAAAGGATTTTTAGAAATGTGCAAATGCACGATTAATCCATCAAAGCATATTAACTTTCATTGTTTCAGAAACAGTCTAATCATTGCTGAATCACCTAATTTTACACAGTTGTGCAAACAGTCTGTGTTGCAAAGTGCCTCTTAAATAGCCCTTTACAAACTTCCAGCATCCCAACCAAACCATGTTCTGCCACCTGGTTTCTCATTCAGAGTACCTGGCTCCAGCAGACATCCAGGTGGAACAAGCTCTGACCTCAGCTCCCAAAGTGGACAATGAAAGGAACCATTGTCCAACCAGGTGTTGGTGAACCTGATTTTCTTGCCTTCCTTGCTCTCACTTCTTCTCTCCTGCTCTCTCTCTCTCTCCTCATTCACTGCCTGGTTCTGCCTCTTACTTCATGCCCTGTCATGTATCTCACGATACAAACTCATCCTCCCTGTGTAGCTCCCTGCTCGCTCTGTCCCTCACCTGGCTGCTGGTGAGACATTTGCAATTTTGGGTGTTGTGCCACACGTGTGTGTAAGTGGAGCTCTATTGATAATGGCATTTGAGCACCTCACCTGTGGAAAGCTGTTTCACTGAATATATTTTCTTTAGTGAGACTTTCTGTTCCTGAGAGCTGAATTATTTCCTTGACAACTTCAAACTTCCCGTTGTAACAGGCACTGGAGAGGAAGCCAGCACAGAGGTGTCAGCAAGCCCAGCCTTCCCATGGGCCCCAAACCTGTCCCACAGCGGCTCCGGGGCACTCACAGGTGCAGAGGTGTGTCTCCATAGATATTCACCACGTGGGGCTGCACCTCGAAGCTGCTCTGCAGTAGGAACTTCACAATATCATGGTGCCCAAATCGAGAGCAGAAGTGCAGAGGCACATGATCTTCGTTGTCCTGAGCATTCACTGCCGGTTGACACAGAAAAAGACCACAGAAAGGATTTTATCCTTAACACAGAGTGTCTGGGATTGTTTGGGTTATTTAGTAGAATGTTATGTGTTGTGTCTATGCATTTTGAAACCTCCTGGAAAAATGTGGACGTATTTGTTTAAAATTGAAATTTCTGTGATCTTTCATATATCAAACCCACATTGCTCTGTGCCATCTGCAGTGCACTGTCAAGGTGATTTTCTGAACTTGGGGCATAACTACTTTCTTCCAGCTGCAAACCTATTGAGTGTTTTGATGAAGCTTTCCATGAAGGAATCATGAGTTACAAATGACCCTCAGAAAGAGCAATTTTGAAGGAAAAATAAGATAATAACAACATCAACAGAACTGGGAATGTCCAGGCAGCACAGAACTGCTGGCATCTACCAGTAGTAGCAACCTATTCCAAGGACAGTTGCATGGAGTGTCTCTGGAGGATCCTTGATCTGCAGATGGGAACTGTTTGAGACTGCCAGCTGTCATGGACCACATCCATGCCAGGGAGCCTTCTGCCTGTTTCATGGGATGGGCAATTGCATTCCAGCACCAGAAATAGGAATGGAGGTACCTTACATGGCTCTTCATTCATCTGCCCTGTAGGGAGTGAAGAAGAGATTGGACAAGGATCTAGGCAGAGTTCTTTGTGGGTACAGACACCTACAAGCACTGTTTTCATTATCCAAAATGAGTCTTTAGTCAGTTTTAAATGCAGCATGTGTTTATGTGACTCTTTGTGTATTTCTTCCTAAGTCCTTCCGGAACAACCTTCGGGAATGTATGTGTGTCCTTCCAGAACACCCATAACTGGTTGATTTTGTAACCCAGAGAAATGACAAACCCAGGCTCCTTTGTGCAACCTTGTGCTCCTTGGCTCAGCCTGGCACCAGGTCTTTGAGGCAGTTTACACAAATGAATAGACCACAAGGGAGTATCTGTCCATCAGAGGTGTCCAAACCTGTACTGCCAGGCTTTTACATGCAACTCTGACACACATCCCTCAGGAACATCTCCTACAGCTGAGCCTCCTCGGGACAGAGGCCAAACCAAGCACATTCTGAGGGTCTGTCTTCTCTTTGATTTTCTGTGAGTATAACAAACAATGAAAATTAAAATAAGTCCCTGTTTTAAAACCTTTCTGAAATAATGGTGAATGCTCACAGAAATGGACAGTCCTCTGAAATGTGTGGAACTTACAACTTCCCTTGTGTCCAGTGACAGAGAGCTCCAGTGGTGTGTTCTGTTACTGAAACCCAGAAACTTCATTAACTGCTCCCATTAACCAGCAGTCTTGTATATAAGAAGTAAAGAAAAGTAGACTCTTTTCCCTCTCTATTCTAAAATAACTCTTCACTTTATAGTGTCATGTGACATGTTGGCCTTTAGTTTTTATTATGACCTGACATTCTGGTACCACTTTACCAGATCCATTCTGAAGTGCAATAAGTAAGGGTGGAATAAATGTCAAAATCTTATAATGATAAATATCAGCATTTTAGAATATGTCCCCACAGAATGGCCTGAAGGACATCAGGGGCTTCAGTCTACAACACAAAAGGTGCAAGGTGGAGCAAGGAAGGAACACTCCTTTACTCACCCACTCAGAACTGATGCCAAATGCCTGCAAACCATTTCCTTTGCCTCTAGAAGGATCTATAACTACACCACGGGATAATGGGTTCTGTTTCAATTGGTAGCTTTTTGCTTTCTAAATGAAGCACACCAGATACACTTTGTCTTAAAAAGAAGGAGAATATCATCTTAAAAAGAAGAAGTTCACATTCAATACAATGGAAAATCAGTCAAAATCATCTTAGAAGAGCATTATGGAGAAAAAAATACATCCTATTGATTCAGGATGTACTCAAGAAGAGTACAGAAGAGTTCTTCAAATTGAGACTTTTAAAGTACTTTTCTATTAAATGGAGAACATTGAGTACAACTGACAGGGCAGTCAGGGACTGAAAACTGAGGTTGCCTTACAAGTAAACAGGAAAACTGAGCAAATGCCAAATTCTTGTCTGGAAAAAAAAAAGGAATTCTGTAGAAATCATTCTTAGCACTGAGACGTGACATTGGCAGAAAGTGACAGGGGAAACCATCACTGTAAATGAATGGATGGAAAAAGGACAGTGCAAGAAAGTGCTTGAAGGAGCTTATGGGATTCCTGAAGATACAGAGGTTACTTAGCCCTTCCCCAGAGTGTTTATGCTAAAAGAAATGATGGGATTGGCATCTGGAGAACCAGCCACACTTGTAACACTGGGCTTATACATGGGCCATCTGCAAAACACGAACATTTGTGATGACACATACATAAGCAACACATTTCTTTGTATGTTTTTCTTATAGTTTGTGGTTGGGCTGGAGAAGGACTTTGGCCATTGTTAGGCTGCAAATATTCCTAATTTCAGCAGCATTCTGACCTTTTCAGCCTGATTCAGTGGTCACTGCTTGTTTTCAGTCACTGTGGTTTTGGGCTGACTAGCATGTCACATTATGTTAAAAGAAATAGTTCAAGTTTGTGACCCCAATTACTGGTCTGCACTGAACAGTGCCGAATTTATTCAGGTTCTTTCCCCAATTCCTTTCATTCCTGGGCTCTAAAGACTTGTTCCTCTGCTGCTGCATTTATAGCAAGTTTCAAAGTGTGCTACTTTAAGAGCAAAAGGCTTCCCGCTTCTAGTCTCCCTTTTCTTGTTTTCTGTGCTGAAGATTCTGAGTTTAAAGAAAAAGACCTGAATGGTGCCCCAGATTCTTTCATTTTGGAATAAACCCTAATGGAGAGCAAACCTCCCACTGCCTTGTCATGATGAGAGAACGTCTCTTTTTCCCCCTTTATGATAATTGCATTGGCTCAGTGCACACACATCGAGGCTGAAACACCCTGAGCTCGCTCCTGAAAACAGCACGCACAGACCTGACCGTGCTGCTTCCCTCCACAGCTTCTTACTGCACGAGAAGGATGTGTGATTGCAGGCAGGACTCACAGAGAACATGATAAATTGAAATTAAAGAGCAGTACGCTTCCAAGCAATGCACTGTTCCTTCCCAAAAGACCATTTCTGTCTCGTACTCTGAGGATAAGAAATTAATTTCTAAATAATTTGAACTTTGCTCAGTATTTCACAGAATCATAGAATGGCCTCGGTTGGAAGGCACCTTGATCTTTAAGGTACCTCCCCGTGGGCAGGGACACCTTCCACTATCCCACGTTGCTTCAAGCCTGGCCTTGGACACTTCCAGGGATGCCACAGCCACAGCTTCTCTGGGCACCCTGTGCCAGGGCCTCCCCACCTTCACAGGGGAGAATTTTTTCCTGATGTTTAATCTAACCCTGCCCTCTGTCAGTGAGGCATTCCCCTTGTCCTGGAGCTCCAGGCCCTTGTAAATAATCTCTCTCCACCTTTCTTCAAGGCTCCCTTCAGGTACAGGTAAGAATCTCTGTGTTGATAATCACAATATGCATAAAATGTGACCTCTAAGTGATAACATTTGTGGGGTGTGTCACCAGTATGCATGGCCACACCTGTGACACAGGTGTCACAGCAATGCAAGAGCAGGGCTGGAGGGTGGCACATTCTGTGCCTCCAGCGTTGCTGGAACAGCAAAAGGAGCGGGAACAGAGCAAGAACCCAGCAGAACCACCAGCTGCACATGACATCAGTCACAGGAGAAAATACTTGAGTTGTGACACATGCAGGATCCAGGCAGTGGAGTGCAGTGTCACAGCCCCACTGCGAGGCCACCTGGGCAGAGAAGCACCAGCCCACAGAACACCCCCAGCGTGCTGAGAGACCTCGGTACCTGCCCAGCCCATCACATTTTCACACAGGCACTTCCTCTGACAGAAAACGGCCCACAGTGAAGAGCAGGAAGCTTGTGGAGCATAATAAATCATGTGCTAAAAAATCCTCTTTTCTGTGGAATTTTGACTTCCATATGAATTATTTTAAATTACTCGCTGTGTAATTTTGACTTAAAACCCTTCTCCTGTACCTCATTCATGAGTTCTCTGTGCATTTAAGTCTCTTTGACTACAAATCCCCACCACATGGCCACATGGTCCCTGCCTGGGTGAATGTCTAAATAATGAACCACCTCTGTATATTAAACTTATTTTTGTTTTCTGTCCCTGTTTTTCACCTCTAACTTATTACTGAAAACAGAGAAAACGTGAGATGACAAACCAGCACAGTCAAGTGAGGAAAACTCTCCAGCTGCTGTTTTCTTGTTTCAGTTGTCCAAGGAGGATACATACACAGGGTATGTGTTAGGAAGCTAAGACCGTCTATAAAACACAATGTTAAAGATCATTTTAAAATATCTTTTCTTACCATCAGCTTTGCTTCCCTCTTCCATCAAAAGCTTTGTGATGTTGAGAAAGCCTTTGGCAGCAGCCAGATGGAGAGGTCTGTCCCCAACTTCACCACTCGCATTCACATCAGCTCCGAACTTCAGTAAGAGGTGGGTTACCTAAATATTTAATTAAGGTTAATTAAAATATCATATGAAAATAAAACTTTGAGAAAACCAGATACAATATTGCATTGGGTAATACTATACGTGAGCCTCTCTGTAAAGTTAAAACAGGGAGAAGAAACTCAATAGAAAACTAATTTTTAAGTTATATGTCCATAAAAATATTAAAATTCTCAAAAGCAAGCGCACATTCATCCCCAAAAACATTCTCTATGGTGAATGGTCACCAGACAGGTTTGAATGACCAACCAGCACAATACAGCAACACCCCCAAAGTCCCCACAGGGCAGAGCTGTGGCTCCTGTCTGACAGGTCCCTTCTCCCAGAGCCCCACGGGAGCTTTCAGCACCATCTCACAGGACTGCGACTGTTCCGAAGTGGCTTGTGGCAAATGAGCAAACTAATCTCTCAGCCCCCACAGGAGCAGCTTCTTCTGGACGATGAGGTGCATAGACACGAAAGCAGCACCCTGGGGACACGTCCCCGGCTCGCTCACACCCCTGCTCTCACCCAGCTGCAGGGCAGAGCACTCCCATCACCTGGACTCGCTGCTTTGAAAAGCCTTCCCTAGACAGCTCCTCCCTGCACTCCAAGTAACACGTCACTGCAATGGAAAAGTCATCCTTTGAGACTTTGAACACCCCAGAACACAAGGCTTTAGCCAGAGAAAGACACTGGGAATACTTGCATGAACCAAACAGGCCCGTGGTCACAGTTCACATAAAAGGGCTGTTCAGGGCCAACACCGGGCTGTGGATCAGCCATGGGTCAATTGTGCTGTCCAAATACACAGAAGAAAGAGAGTTGAGGGGCTCAGCTTTGGTCACAACTCCAGACTGTGTTTCAGTCAGTCTGTGATCTGTGTGAATGGAGCAAGCTCAGCTGCGCTGATCATGTGCACAGCACCTCAGGGAAATTCCTGCTCTCTGAATGATCATTTTTTCCCACTAAATGAAAAGTTTGTGGATTCCAAGGAAAGCCAATAGAATTGCCATTAAATTATTACTGGAAAGTGAAGTTCACTTCCTCTGAGAGGTTTGGAAAGCACATTCACATTCCCCAGGCGATCTCTGACATGGGATGAACGAGCAGCAGATGAAAAGTGCCTCTGGGCCCAAGCCTGCTTATCAAAGCCTGCTAAAGAACCCTTTGTCTCAAGGGGAAAACTCCAGGTTTTGCTGGGGTCTAGTACTGAGGACAGAAGTGTAGAAATTTCCTGTTGATATTCAGACTCTTAGGGCAACCAGAGATGTGTAGTTACACAGAGTGTAATTTCAGTGTATGAGGTCTTTGCATGGAAGGACCCTCTGGACTGTAAAGCAAAGCCATCTAACACTAAACCTACAGGTGCCTTGGTTCCCCTGCCCAGGGGTCTGCATCTGCCCTCAGTTACCTGCTCATGGCCATAATATGCAGCAATGTGCAGGGGGGTGAAGAACACTGCATCCTGCACGTTCACGTAGGCTCCGTGCTGCAGCAGAATGTCCACAGCCTGCAAGGAAACCAACAGGACACTCCAACTAGAAGCACTATATAGGTATTGTATGTGCTCAGCTGGTAAAACAGGACTTTGAAACCTCATGCCTTCAGTTTAAAAAAGTCAAACAGCCCCAAACAAACAAGTTATAAAGGTGCAGAGCTGTGTACAGCATGTAAAAGTGATTAACTTACAGTACTCGGACTGAACACTGAATGTCACTGATGCTTTATAAATAAGCCTGAAAATTGGTGTGCCAGTAAAAAGACTGATTTATGAAGTAAGAGGCACAGAAATGGCTGTCTGGATATTCTCAGAACAACCTTTAGTCTTCTTTTAGCCATTACGAACAAAGAGCTGTAAACATATCAGAGCTTTTAGAAGTGAAAAAGTCACACAGAATGAAAGATCCTTTTAAATTTAAATGTGTGAAGGTAAATCCTCAAACACGGAAAGATTTCTTTGTATTTTAGAAGATAATAGCTCTTTGGCTTCAATAAATAACCCTAAGTGTTTTCTTTCAAATTTCTACTTCTTTTGGTCCTTCAGGAGGCCTCTGTATTTTTGGAAAGCTATGAACTCTCAAGAAACCTCTTGCTGCATAGCTGTCAAAATAGAAGCCTGAACGAAACCACTTTGGGTTCTACACTGAAGCCTGAGGGCTGCTCGTTTTTCTGGAGCACGAGGGAGCCTTTGGGCACATGAAGGGCTTGGGCTGGGGATTACTTCAGAAGTTCCACATATCATTTTGATGGATGCAAATTTCTGAATGTCATGATGATGAGAGGCACCGGACCATGAGTCACCACAGCACAGAGAAGAAATGGGACTGGAGGACTAACAAAGATGGGGAAGTGGCCAGCTCCTGCAGTTCGCTGTTCATTCTGGTACCTGGCCACGAGGAGCCCCTGGAGGATGCCAGCCAGTGCCAGCTGCAGTGATGCACGAGTCTGTCACCCACTCTCTGGGCTGAGACCCCCAGGTCATGTCACACGTGCAACAACAGGGACAGTCAGGTCAATCCCTGTCACTCCCAAGTGCTCAGAGAACACAAACTGTTCCCAAGCAACATCAGGGCACAGGGCTGTTTCTTGACACAATTTAAATTATTTTTGTCCATGTGATGGCCGGAAGATATTTTCTGCGTAAAGTCTGTGCCCTGACATATGTAAATGTCTCCATTTCCCATTAGTTTTAACCATTTTTCTATGGCATCAGCTGCAACTTCCCCTGGAGGCAGCACTGCAGGGCCAGATCTGATTATTCCCAAGGGTGGAGGTTCTGCATCCTCCCCGGAATGCTCTCAGTGCTGCATCACGCTCATTGTGATCCCCTCATCCCTTTTATATACGGTCAGAATTTCCCTTGCTAAATGTTGCATGTATTGACATCCTTTTGCTGTGGATCCTTTTGCTGCAGATCTCAAAAAAGCATTTGACTACATAATAAAAATCCTAAGAAAGATCCCCTGAAATCTTTGGAGAAGCTGCTGGCTCTTCTATCAACCAAAGGACAGCTCAGCAACAGGCTCTCACGGGATGGGTGGGAACATGCTCAGGCAGTAAATAAAGAACACACACAGTTATTTAGTTGACACAGCTGGTTGGTTAACAAACAACTGATTCCCTCCACTGTTTCCCCTGTCTGGCCAATTTTCAATATCTTGGTGGGCCAGAGGTGGGAACATAGAGCCAGCTAGCCAGGGATTCCATGGTTTGGTGGCTTTGAAATGATTAATCTAAGACATTTTTCAGCAAACCACCATGATAAAACCATTATGAAGTTGCAGCTGTTGTCTCTGAAAAGAGATGTTCAGGCCTGTGGGTTTTACACGAATATGACTGAAATGTCTTTGGATCAGCTTGATTTTAATTTAGCCATGAACTGTGAGGCTGCAACACATTCAGAGATGTGACCACAACTCCAATTCTCCTCAATCTCTTTGGGAGCTGTAATTCAAAATTTAGATTCATCTAGAAGCTTTCAAGGTGGGTCTTCAAGATGAAAAATCTGTGTTGAGTGATGTGGATCCATCTCTGATGATGAACATAAAATTAGATGGGTTTTGGCACATTTTCCAGGTGGCAGCAATGGCAGCCATGCTTGCTGCTTTGTGATCTCCTGATAAATAGGATTTTGTGCGCTGTACTAAGCAAACTCCACTCAAGTGTAAATGATGAGAGGGGTACAGAGACAGGCTTGATAGTCTCTCAGACAAGATATCTTTCCAGGAAAGAAAAAAGGAGTCTTAGAAAGCACTGAAAGCTGTCATAGGCATCACAAGTAGGAGGGTGTGCTGCAGGGATATGCAAGGATAGAAATACTTCAGAAACTAAGGAGAAATAAAAAGAGATTTTTATCCTCAGGAGACAGACTGTGAGTGAAGGTGAAGCTCGTAACCCAGGGGACATTCCCAAGCTGCAGAGAAAGAAGCTGGAAAATTTCACAGCTATATGAAGAAGGAAAGCAAGAGCTTGGACTATAAATCCTTGGTTCCCAGAGCAGCAGATGAACAAATGAGTCCCACTCCATTTATGGAGATGGTTCTGATACAGAGCTGACCATTCCCAAGGAAGAAATAAGGAACTTTTCAAAACTACTTACAATTGATTTTGTATTGAGCTAATGGACTCATCCTTGTTGGGTTGTGAGCACCCTAATTTGCCCATAACCTCAGCAGGATCTCAGGATGTGGGAGCAATAGCAGGTCTGCCTTTGGCATTTACAGCAAAAGGCCCTGACATTTTAAAAATTACTTGAAACCCCAGAGTGCTCAGGGAAGACCACTTTGCACTGTCCACAGAGGAGACATCAAATACCTGTGAGACCATCCCAGAGCCAGGGCTCAGGGTTCACCATCATTCTGCACAGAACTATTTAGAATCAAAGAATCATCAGGGTTGGAAAAGACCTCCAAGACCTATCAAATCCAACCTTTGATCTGTGTCCTTTGTGCACGTTTGTTCAATGCACAAATATATGCACAGATTGATTTTTCCCAAAATTCAGAAAAAAAATCAAATAAAATCCAGCTGTACTTAAGCAGTTCTGAGTTTTGTTTTGAAAGACATCCATGTAAAACAGAACGACCTGCCAATGTTAGCACTCACCTATTTCAGTCCTGGGCAGTAGGACAGACCTACCTTGTGGTGGCCGGCGATGGTGGCGACGTGCAGGGCAGTCAGCGCTCCGTAGCCAACCTGCTGGATGTCAGCCCCGCCGTGCAGCAGCGCCGTGAGCAGCTCCACATTGTCCTGAAAGCCATGGATTTAGCCCACGTCACTCCTGGCACACAGCTCTCACAGCTGAAGGGAGCAGCACCAGCCTCGGCCTCTCCGGCTGCGACACCGCTGGCCTTGACGGAGAGGGACCAGCCGTGGCCCAGGGGCTCAGGGTGCAAGGAGAGGCTGGGGGAAGGTTTGTCCCAGGCACCAGACATCTCTCTTCTGCTATACTAAAGCCTGTATGTTAAAAAAGTCTCTGTCCTGATTTTATGGCAGCACTGGACAACTCCTCTGTCTTGAGTTGAACTGGATGTCTCCATCAGTAATTCCAAAGCAATATCCTACCCCGTGGATGACACTGCAAAAGCACATGCTGATTCCTGTGCATGGGCTCTTTGAAGGGCATTTTCCTATGCACCAGAACTGTGAAATTTATATTTTCATCAGAAATAATGACTAGAGAGTTCATCTAGACAGTTCAGACAAATCAGTTGCTCAGTTCTGATTTCCTGTCATCAATTCTATTTAAAATAATTTACCTTATAAGCTGCCAAGTGCAGAGCTGTAAATCCATTTCTCGTTAGTCTGGATGGGCGCAGCCCTTTCAGCATGAGAGTTCTGATGTGTGATTTGTTGCCTTTAGAGAGAAAAGTGGAAACAAAGGAAGTTACAGGAAAGAACATGCAGATGAGGTAAGAAGCTCCTGTGTGAGTTTGAAAGCAGAGAAATAGCTATCTCGACTGCTGACCTGAGGCAAGTAATAAAATGTATCTTTTGAAACCTTGAATTTATGAGCTTGATGGAAATACCTCATTGGCCAGGACAATTGCAGGTCTGGCCACACACCAGCTCACTTTGTTCACACATTAATGAGGATTTAGCAAGGGTAGCTGAACTTCTAGAGAAGCAAACGCCTCCTTTAACACCCAGCCCATGCTGCAAAGAGCTCCACGAGCCAGAAGGAGCTTCTGGAACCTCTGGCTCCTCAGCCACTGAGCTCCTTTGCCGTCTCACCACTGGAGCACTGCTCTCCCTGCACTGGACAGCCTTACGAGGACAGTCGTGTTGGGGAGTGCTGATGTGGGTCTGCACAGGCAAGCAGCTCTGCTCTGGCCTTTTTGATGCACAGTGAATACATAAATAATTCAATAAATTCATCTGCCTTCTGAATACTTGTGACACTAACCAAGGACAATGTCAGCTCTAGTAGCTCTTTGCCCTCCTCCAAGTGTTCACATAACTAATAATTAGTGTGGGTTTTCTGAAACTTCCTCTCTGCTACTCCAGCTGCTCTGATGTTCCCATGTGTTGATGTCATCTTTGGATAGGATCTTGCACTCGGAAATGGCAAGTAAAGATCCACTCAGTTTTCAGTAGTGCAGGATCAGGTTGCTCCTCATGGTGAACATCTAAGATTGATAAAATCATTTATGCATATCATTAGTCAGTACTTCGCAGAGCTGAGACCTCAGGGTAAAAGTCTCTTTGCCCCTCTCAGCCAATTTCTGCCGAAAATTGTATAACAAGAGCAAAGCAAGCACATGAACTAATGACTTGGTGTGGATAACAGAGCAGCTGTGTGGATCCAAGTGGAAAATCCCACCATTAGTACGTTTTTATGAGCATCCCAGAACACATCTTGCCCTCCTCTCTTGTGCATTCTGATCTCCTGTCTGCCAAAGCCCTATCAGCTGATGTTTGTCACCAAAGCATTTCAGTTATTCTTCTTTTAACCAACGTGAAATAAAATACAGATGTTTTCACTGCACTGGAAAAACTGGTGGTGTAAGCATGGCAAAGGGCTGCTCCAGCAAGGCCCCTGCCCTGGAGCCTGAGCCACGGACAGAACCCAGGAACTTGGGCCATGCTCTGTGATGAGCGTGGGTTAACGAATGCGTACAGCAGTGATTCTGAGTGAGCTGAACCCCTGCAGTAAATCCTGCTGCATCATCAAGCAGAGCTTTCCTCAGGCTGAAGGATCAGCCGCCACGGGGCTCTCTAACTCAGCAGAGCCCCCGGCAACGCAGCTCCGAGCGACGCCGAGATGCTCCTGCCCCTGAGCAGCGCCCGGCCAGAAGAAGGCAGCGGCGGGCGCGGGGCTCAGCCCCCGCTGCAGCACCTACCCCCGCAGGCGCAGCACAGGTGCAGCAGCGAGAGCCCCTCCTCCGTGCGGTAATGCAGGTTCACCTTGCAGAAGGCTTCATCAGAGCTGAAAAAGGCATTTTACAGACGATTACCTCTTCCATCTTTCAGCACAGCTTCTTGCATGTGGGAAACATTTAAAAGAGAAATCTCAATGTAATTTTTTTGAGACACAAGGTTGAATTTATACCCAGGTTACAGTCTGTAAATCTAGAAATACTTTACTGCTATCAGGTTGGGTGCTCCAGATTTATTGTTTTCTGAGAAATCCGGCTATGCAATCACAATATACACATTCTAAACTTATCTAAATTAGGAGAAATAAGAGGAAAGGCTCTTTAAAAATGTAAATAATCCATACAAACTCAGCCTCTGTATTAATGCAGTGATAACTAAGAAGTATTTTTAAAATGTGTGTATTGATTCTAAAATGGTGAGTAGGACATGCATGGAGCAGGGGCCATCTTGCTAAGTGAAAAGAATAACCAGGAAAAGCCTATCAAAAATGAGTTTATACTCCCCAAATGAGATCACAGGGACAGTGATCACCGTGCTCGCTTACAGGTTGTTAAATGAGACACTTGGACATTTTAGCTTTTGTCATCGAGCCTTGTGGGTTTCCTGCAGCACAAACTGATTTGTTACTGATCCATACATGATCGCTCCAAGTTATTACATTTATTAAAAATTAAATACACCTACAGTTAATATTTCTTCAGAGAATCTCGATTTTGGCCTGCCCATAGAAGTTTGGGATTCTCCATTCAGTATCAGCACACCCATGACCCTGATTCTGCAGGATTTGTGTAACTATAAACCCACCCTGAGGGAAGAGCAACCATTAAACATATTTAACAAGGTTACAATAAAAAATAACGTTTCAATACTTTTCTCTAATTTCAAGATACAAACTTATGCCAAGCTCCCCTTAGCAGGATGACCCCTGTTAAGAAAAGGGACACTTGGGGTTTTCTTTCAATAAATATTTCAATAATTTATTATTTAAAAAGAATTTAAAAGGCAGACAAAGACAGAGACTTGTCTTTACTTCTGTTTTGTCAGCTAAGTCTATGCTCTAACCTACTTGTTCAATGTATATCATCGTTTTGAACCTGGACTAAAACCTGGGTTTCCATACTGGGTGTTCTATGATGTGCAGAAACAGTGCATGATTTGAAAAGGATAAAACCAGAGTTACTGGTTTATGCAAAAAGTGGACTTATTTGCCAAAACTGTGTGCTTCAGTGAGAATGACTCTACGATCAGTCTGGATTCTCAAACACATTCCTCAGAAGGGTTTCACATGCCAGGGAAGCTCATTTTTTGATCTCTTATTTTAAAACCACTTTGGTATGGAACATTTTTTTCCCCCACGGGTGAGGGCAACTTTTGGAAACTAAATCACTGGCTGATTCTCAAAGCCTGACCTACAAAGAAAAGCCTTTCCACTGCAGTGTCAGGATGATCAATTCCCACTGCTGCGGAGAGAGGAGCAAGGCTCTGCAGCTGAAGAGAAGAGTTTGGCTGACCCTGAGGCTTCCCCGGGCCGGTGCAACAGACTGGGCTGAGCTGCCAGAGCTCTGCTAACCCTGAAGGGAGCTTTAATTTATTCTTATGCTTAGTGCAGGGAGTTAGCACTTCCACCATGTACTCCCCTGTCTTGATTATCTAAAATAAAGAGTACTCTGGCTCCAATTTGCAAAAATTATCAACTTTACTACTAAACAGGATTAAAATGAGGCAAGTACTTAACTGAGGCATAACCAAAGTAGTCAGCACGCTGCAGAGAAAGCTCAGTGGTAGCAGTGGCAGCTGAAATGGAGCATGAAGAATAATTTATATGGCCAGGTATATCTGGCTTTTTTGAGCTTGTGATTTATTTCTGATTACAGTGCCCTGGTTTTTCAAGGGGTTTTGATGTCTGAAATTATTTGCCCAGTCATTTTCTCAACTCATTTCCAGTCCGTGAGCTGCGTGTTTGCTGCACTGGAGCTTTGCAGGTACTGAACACGTCAGGTGAGCCTGTGGGTGAGCATGTGCTATCCTGAGAAAACCAGTACAATCCTCATTTTGAATCCACCACTTTTGTGTTTGTTTACAGTGTGATACTTCAGCAATACTCCTGGCTGCAGAAACACATCAGCAGAACTGAAAAGTGCACAGCAAAATCAGACATTCTACTAATGCTAATTAACTTACAAAGGTATATAGGTATTTGTTGTAAAATAATGGCATTAATAATCAGCAGCCACTAATTTGGGTACTCTGCTGTGGGGCTCTGCCCAGCACTGTGATGACGTATTCCCAAAAATAGACATAAGGAACATGCATTCCACACATGAGAAACTCTGTCCATAAAATCACCTGAAACTGAAAATACTGTTTGATAGAAAATAGTCATTTGAAAGAAATAAAAAACCAGACTCCCAGCATATTTTACCTAAAAACATGCTTCAACTCTGCCAGCTCCTTCTCCTTGATTTGCAGGTCGTCCTCCAAACGCTCCGTGACTGTGGCATAGGATTCACTGACTTTCTTCTTCCATTCATCTACAACAAAAACTCCTAACTGATAAAACACTTCAAAGCACAAAAATCATAATGTCCCTGTAACCAAAACACTTGATTTTTAACATCCAATTGTACAATTTCATATATATTTCTATTAATGTTTAAAATATTACAGCTATTAAACTGTTCCTGCTGCAGCCAATACAGAAACATACACAAGGATTTCAGAGACAGTGAGTATGTATGAATCCTTACCAGAAATATTTTAAATTAAACAATATTTAAGAGAAAACTTAAAAGCTCAGGTTGCATTTGTTAGTTCTTATTTCCTAAACAGGCACACAGCAGAAAAAAGTTGGGGATTTAAAGGTTTTTCTCATGAAGCATGAGTTAAATCAACATAGCAATATAAGTTATTATGATATTATACAATTGCCCAAATAAATTTAGTTTAGTAGCTTTTTTGGCTTTTTTTGTCTTCTTTCACAGTCTGTATCTGGGTTAAGTCAAGAACAATACCTGAGCCTTGAACTCAAGGGTAAACCAGCAATGAGTTATCTCCTGAAATACCATTTGCTCCGTGCCGATGGATGGATGGCACGCTGCCTGTAAAAAAGTGACAGTAGTTACCCGTGCAAGTCTGGGTTGGTCTAGATTTATAATTTCCCATTTGTCCAATATATCTTCTTTGTTTCAGCGAAGTTCTTGCAGTAATATGATTCCCTGTTCAGGGGCAGTGACAGTCCTGCTGAAAAATACTTGTGATAGTCTCTGGCTAAAAATAAACACTGTGCCAAGAGGAATGTCATGCAACAATAGCGTGGAGCGAAACAGCCTGTGCTGTCCACTGGGCTAAAGTCGTACAAACACCCACTCAGCTTGCTGAAAAACCTCCTGGTTTTTCCCACACAAACGCTTGCCTTCATCTGCTGAACACTTAAAACCAGGGGGAAGTGGTAATTTGGCAGCTTGCTACCGATTTTGTAGAGAAAATGGAATTTAAGCAGCTGAATCCCAGGCGTTCCGTGAGGATCCCCAAGGAGCAGGGGGTCCTCAGCTCGGAGAGGCCAGGGATGATTGCAACTCACAACCCCCTGGCACAGGGGTGGCACTGGCAGCACCTGGGTACGGCACTTGGGAAGCACAATACACAATTCAAAGTGAAATGCAAATACACACACACAAATATTTATATTTATGTATTTATATACTTATGTATTTATGTATTTAAAATGTGGTGATTGACCTTGGCAGCTGTTCTGTGTGTGAGTTCTCATCTCAGTGAAGGATTTCAGGCAAGCAGACATGTTAATAGAACACACATCTCTAAAACCTCCCGCATGCTGCATCCCACTGCAACAACCTTGCTGCCCCAACAGCTCCTGGCACCCCCAGCTCATCCCTTTACCTGCACAAATTTACAGATGAATCCGAGGATCTATGTCAGAAGAGTCTGAACTGCTGTGACAATGTCTCCTGTGATATACGACCAATTATTTGCAGAAAGGCACCAGCCTGGCAACTGATTCCCACATCCAGTCGCCAAACCAGTGGGAGAGCTGGGGAGACGCTCCTGGGTGGGATTCCCTCTCTCAGGGTGACACTTTCCCCACATGTGCCCTCTCCCACAGGGCCCCTTCTTCCATAGGAGCCCCTCTCCTGAAGAACAGGACTTGCCTTCCAGCCAGACCAAGCCAGCTGTGACAGGAGTAAGACAGACCCCAGAATGGAAGAAAAGCCCTGTTCATCCTGCACAGAAAATAGTTTAACACAACAGCTTTATAAAACAAAAGCATGAAATTTCCAAGAAGAGACAGAGATGAAATTATTTGCTTTACAAGAAGTAAATACCTTGCACATTCTAGGTACCACCAGCTTTATGAAAATACACCAGCAAGGGGTCACCAGTTTCTATACCACAGCTCTGTTCACCCTTTGCCAGCCTCTGTGTGGGTGAGGATTCATCCGTAGGGATGGTGGGAGCAGAGCCCTGGCAAGGGCAGCTCCGGCAGCTCCACTCACCTGGCAGCAGCCTCGGGTGAATGCCTGGAGCAGTCACATCCTCGGCTGTGAGAAGCAGCTGCAGAACAATTGAAATCAGGGGGGAAGACAAAAAAGAATAATAATTGTAGAGCCTGTTTGCAAACAGGGAAGAAACTGCACTGACTCTCTGTAAGGCCAGTTTGAATAAACATCTCCTCAAGAAGCACTGGAATACCACAAGCAGTATTTGTCAGCGAGTAAATTCTTCAGATGTGAATTTTACAGAATACTGAGCTGTACAAATGTCTTTTTTTTTTTTTTTAAAGTTTTGTTGCAGTTTTATGTTTGGAACATGCAGCTGTCTTGGCCAATCTTACAGCAGAAATACGTGAAAAATTCTTTTCCCATTTCTGGTTTTAAATGTCCTTCCCAGGGAGGCTTTACAGGACTAAGTATTTTGAAATTATCTTTATTTCTAATTAATTAGAACATATCCACAATTAGCATATATCCATGTCTATCATTTACTTGAAGCTGTAAGTTGCTCCCATAAATTTCATTGCCATTCTGGTGATACCCAGATATGTCACAAGAAATGAAAAGGGTGCTAAAAGAAAAGATGTATTTTTAAGAATAAAGTAGAGGAACTCTGTGGCCCTTGTGAGGGAGCAGGTGTTTGCAGTGGCTCCCTGATGAACAGTGGACAGCAGAACAGCGCTGCTATTTTTGCTCTCACAACACCAGAGAGGCCTTTGCATGGGGACTCAAGCTCCACATGTGCAGAGAGCAAAAAATGAAGCTCTTTCATCAGAGGTTTGGGAATGAGAAGAGGCTGGAGCTCCAGCAAAAACACCCTGACAAGGCACGAACATTGCTCTGCAGGTCCAACTGATCTGTGGAGCTTACTTCCCCTCGTCAGCTCCCCAAATCCTTCTGGCACAGATTCCTCTCAGCTGCCCATTTTTATTTCAGCTGCCTTCCCTTGTGCTCTTTGTTAAGTGCCCAGTTTCTCAGATTTCAGTTTCCTGCACCAAAGGTCAGTCAAATAACCCCTCTCAGGTTTCAGTATCACACAGACAGCAGGGCTAAACCTCTGCTGATCATGGCACGTGCTCAAGGCATTCAGGGAAATCATTGCAATGATGTTCATTATGAGCCCTATTATTGCACTACACAGCAAAACTAATTAAATAAAGAAAGCTGACACGAAAAAAAATCATTAAAAGCTCATCTTGACTTTGTTTGAGATTGTACCAGCCTGAGTTGCATTTCAGGATAGATGGAGCCAAGCAATGATCGAGAGGACATACGAACACTGCACCCATCTGGGAAACTACGAGGCTCAACCAAAATCAAACTCTAGGTTTCAGTAGATTAATTCTGTCCGCAGAAGGTTCTGCATGCCTGGAACTCTCAGTACTGCATCCTTCATCACTCAGACTGCAGGAAAATCATGGGCCAGGGTGCTGTGATGGTCTTGTTTTAACAACCTGGTACTGGAAACCAGCAACCCTCAGGAAAGTCTGTGCCAAACAAAGTTGGGTCTCCAACTGAAGGTGCAAAGTCTGTGTCAAACATGTTTCTCCTTAAAGGGTGGGTAATGCTCAGGGGATGTTACTCTGCTGCCTCGTAGGTGGCATAAGAAAGGTGCCATTTGGGAATTCAGTCAGCAGGGAGATAAATACTGTCATCATGAAACATTAAATAAAACATGAAAACCCACAGAGATATTCAAGAGAAAAAGATGCATCATGTTTACAGACAAATCACACTGTTATTCTGCACAGCATACTCCTAAAACCAGCAGATTTATCTATTAGGAGCTGGATTTTGGGCATCTAAACTAGAAACAGGGGGACTTTACTGTTAAGTGTATTTGCAGAAGCAGGAGAAGGGGAAGAGTTTCTCAGGAGATACGCACTGTGCTGCTGCTCACAACGAACCTCTCCGGTGTCTGCTCCGCTCGAGGATGAACCACCATGCCAAGGACTCCAACAGCTCACTTTAGAGAAATACAAAATCCTGGTTTTTGCATGGCACACATCAGCCAGTCTATGGGTAACAGAGAGCTGGCAGTTTCTCAATCGCACTGCCAGCTTCCAACAACTACCAGTAAAAAAGAATTAATCAGTGTGTCCTGACGAGAGGTGTTGACCCCAGTATTACAAGTCACAAGGGGAACAATAATCTCTCATGGCAATCTTTTTTCCTCTGACAAAAACCAGAAAAGGATAAAAAAGTTACAAAACAAAGGAGAAAAAATTATTAATGCCTAAGACAAGATGTCTTGAATTAAAAGCACTTTTAATAATTTTACCTCTACCCAATTGAAACTGTATTGCAAAATGGCAGCCTGAAAAAAGAGAAACGTAAGTTGTTGCTTTATTCCACATTGCTGGAGCTAATATTCTACCCTTTAAAAGCTTTTAAAGCAGTTTTCAGTCAAATAGACAATTAATTTGTTCTGTATCATATCCTTACTTACAAAGACTACAAGACATAACATGCAACACACAAAAAGCCACCAGTCAGTGTTTTCAGATCTGAAATATTTCCCTACTTTAATCAAAAGAACAGTTTATCTGCATTTGCTGCTTTACTAGTGTTATGCAATTTCTTTATTTCTACTTCAATGAGATCAGAGAAGAGATCTGTGTACTCTTCCCTTAGGATTCTTACAAGCTGGGAAGTAACCAACCACCCACAAATGAAAACAGGAGATTTGTTTGAGTACTGCTCATTCTAAAATCAGACTTTTTTTTGTCTTTGTAGGCAGATTTCGTCATAAATTTGCTTCCTAAACTTCAGCATGTCTTCCACATCTTTGTAGATGAGCATTTCTTCAACAGACAAGAGCTGAAAGCCGCTCAGTTTGAAAGCTGACATGTGCTGCACAGAATTCAGCATGTTCAGCGACATCCTAACTGATTCACTTAGAGTAGAACAAACAGGGAAAATCCTTGCAGTCCACAGCCCCAAATGTGTGTCCTCACTGGAGAAGAGCTGGTCCGAAGCCTCTACGCTCCAGAGGTCAAGGCATTCTGGTAAGCTGGCTCCAAAAAACTGGAGGGAGTGCATATCCGACAGCAATTTCACGCTCTTTTTCAAGTTGTCGTCGACACCGAACACCATGGTGACATACTCCACTCGATCATTAATTTTCACACTTACTGAGCTCAGGAAGCAGTTTGAGGGTATGTCTACATTGAAATTTATGCAGGACCCACTAACAATGGTGCCTTTCCCTACTGAGACTTCAGGCCCAATTCTGGAATACTCAATGACAGACCCAGGCCCTATCACACACCCGGGCTCAAGGATGCTCTGGATGATGCTTAACTGATCCAAGCTCTTGGCTGTGTCAGGAAAGATGCTAAAAGCCACAGGCTGCAAGTCAAGCTCAAATCTCAGTTTGCTCTCAGCAGTAAAATGAAACAAATACTCCTGAGTAGTTCCGATGTGGTAGAACTGGGAGTTGTTGAGGACTATGACATTTAGGGCGGTGCCTTGCAGGAGGGAGTACAGCTGCTGCCGCACTCGCACCAACCCCGAGTCCTCCTTGGAGATGTTGCTTGTGTTTCTGGTGTAATCTGGAGTGGCTCCAGGCCCCAGGGCCTGGAGAAAGTCACCATATGCATCTATTTCACAGCAAAGAGTGCCCATCTGCTTATAGAACATCAGCAGCTGCTTTGCAGTGCTGTGATCCATGTAGAACACGCTGTCTGTGTACACACACTCTGAGGCCGTTCCCAAGTCGCCGCGGTTCCCAGAGGAGCTGAGCTGAGGGCGATCCCCCCTCACACACACTGCACCACTCTGCTGCATTGTCTCCATGTCAGGCTTGTGCAGGAAACGATGGCACGATACATATTCCAGCCCTCCTTTTCCCGAAAAACCAGTCGGATCTAACACGAACACCCCGTGAGTGGTCCCGACTGCCAAATCAGAGGGGTGAGCCAGCGCGGTAAACCCGGGTTTCTCGAACGTGATGGTTTCTGTGACGCCGGTGCTGTACAGCTCTATGTCATCCGAACACGTGATGAGGACTCCTGGCTTCATGTGACGGGGGAAGTCAATGTACATGGCCAGTTTCAGCTCCAGCATCTGGTACACGGGGTCGCCGAACGGCAGGGCCGTGAAGATCTTCCCCAGGGCACTTGCATTTGGCAAACGCTGGCTGTAGCCACCTGCAAGAAGGACTCTTTGAGTTGCACAGAGACACTTATGTAAGCAAAAAACTAAATCCATGCAGCTATTTCACAGGTACACAGAGGCATTAAAAACCTCTCAGCTCGGTCATATACCAAGTCCCAAAGTAGATCTGACCTTATGTCCAAAACCCAGCCTGCGTTATACAGCTCATATCAAAAATGTGATTGATTTTGTTACCTTTTTAATTTGTTTCAGAGCTATCTGTTGCTGAAGTGACAAAAGCAAACGATACCCACGTTTTGCTTGGAGGAGAACCCTCACATTCCTAATGGGAATTTTAAGCCAGAGATGAGTCAAATAAGCAGAGGTTTGGTCACAAACACTTGTTATCACTTGGTTTCTTTCTCCTCTGCAGAACTGATGTTCTTCCAGATCTGGAAGTGGCCTAAGTGGATAGGAAGGCAAGTATTCAGCCTGCCCAGAGGTATGAGGAGCCCAAAGTCCCCCAAGAGAGGGCTGTGCTCCTTAAATGGATATTTCAAGGCAGAAACTTAAATCACTGTGAATCACATCTCTTTCTCACTGACTGAGCAAGTTTAGCACTGAGAAGAAATGCTGAAGTGACAGTAAAATCCTGTAAGCACCAACCTAATTTCAAATGATCACACACATGGGTTACTTTTCTGAGGGATCTGTATTTTGGAACTCTGACTCCTCTGCCATTTTATTATTTTAAGGAAGAAAAAAAGGTATAATTTTAGAGCAAAATATGGAAAATTGAATTTACCAGAATGGATTAGCAGCACAGTGAAGGAAGTCCACTGATCACCATACTGCTCTTCCAAGCACCGAAGAACATGAAGAGTTGATCCACCATTTCCTAAAGAAAAAGTATTTTAGTTTCTGTGAGAAGAGCTCCAGTAATGCCTGTTCTGACAGGTGAGGTGTACTGGTGCCCAGCCAGCACTGATGGCATAGTCTTTCTACTGCATCATGGTTGATAAGGTCACGCACAGAAGCTGATGGACAGTCCCTCTGGAAGTCTGCGCTCTCTGAGGGGATGGCATCCTGAGCAGACGGCTCCAGGGAAAACTGTGATTTCCCCTCCCAGTCACCTCTGCACAGCCCCACCACTTGAAGCATTTAATCAATTAAATAGCCCATAACTCAGCCATAAAAACCAGCTCCTGTAAGAAACAAGCCACGCAAAAGCCTACTAATGGATTCAAGGCAGTGTTCAGAAGTACTTCTGACATTTGCAGTATGGAAATAAGGAAGATTTGGGATCTGAGGAAATGGTTTGGGATATTTTATGTGCTCCTACAACTTAAAACTGCCAAATTTCTGAGAATTAGCCTCTGCATATTACTCTACACTGCAGATAATACCGAGATTACTCACTGTGCACATCAAAGCGAACAGGAATTAAGATTTACAGGATGGTATTACGGGCAGCGGGACCACTTTTACATCACCATTGGGTAGTGTATTAAAACACAATCAAGCTGTTTAAATAACCAGGTTAAGGTAAGTATGAATATGTAACACACGAGTTAGTGCTATCCCGTATCCCCAGGACCCACTCTGAGGAGCGGTACAGCTCATTCCCCAGCACCGCCACGCCGCCCCTCCTGCCCGCTACCGCGGCACCGCGCCCCGCCCGCGGCCGAGCATGGCCCGGGGCCGAGCATGGCCCGGGGCCGAGCATGGCCCGGGGTCGAGCATGGCCCGGGGCTGAGCCCCGCCCGAGGCCCCCGAGCCGG